>PVLC010019626.1:0-30339 GCA_004027655.1 Graphiurus murinus
TTTTTTTTATTCTTTATTTTGAAACCGAGTCTCACTAAGTTGCGGAGTGCCTCACTAGGTAGCTGAGGCTGGCCGCGAACACAGATCCTCTGGTCTCAGCCTCCCGAATGCTGGGATTACAAGCGTGTGCCACCACACCCGGCTACAAATGAGGATTTTTAAAGAATCAGAAAAATAATAATTAACAGTGATTTAGAGCCTTCTATGTGTCCTGCATAGTATGGTGGATATACGTTATAATTCATAAAAATAATACTGCAGAAAGCCCATACCTATTTTCTAGCAATACTGAATTTCCTCTAGCAATTTTGCATTTTGGACATTAGTAGACTAACTACTACTTTTGCAGACTAATTCTTTAAGTGCCAAGTCATTCTTGGTTATCAGGAATAAGGCTTCTACTACCTGAATTCAGCTCACAGGTGGTTGAAGGGTTCCATGGCATGAGGGGACCCTCGTTAGAACCCTGATCCGTATTGCTCACCAAATAAAAACTCGAGTCCACAAAGAAGTGCGGGAACTTGGATGCTTCAAGAAACAGGGCTAGGACATGAAGATGCCATTTACCCACAGATGCGTTCCCCAAGCCAGCGTACTTGGGTCTTCAGAAAGCCTAGAGCTCCACTGAGGAATTCCTTCCCAAAGAAACGGGTTCAACACCTCCGGCCCCTCTGCTGAAAAGCGTCCCTACGCAGCTGTCCAGTCCTGGTGCTGCAGAAAAGGAGGCCCCGCCAAACCCAGCCCGGGATGACAGAGCTCTCCTTCCCCAGGAAAGAGGAAACGCATTGGTGAGGAGAAAAGCAATGTAGCTCCACTTCGAAAAGAAAAAGTAACGACAAATAAGCTCTGTCTGATTCTGCTGGCTCTGCCTCTTGTTTTGCTTAGCTTCAGCCCTTCAAAGACAACTCTTCACAGAGGCCAGGAGCCATCCCCAATTAGTGATGGAGGAATGGTCGCTGGGAAGTGCTTTGCAGACAAAGGAAACATCTTTGGGTGGGAGGGAGCAATCAGAAGACACTTTATGGAACAAATATCCCTGAATTTCATAAGGCTTGCTGTTGAAATTAATCTTAGGTATCTAAGTTGGGGGTGGGGGTGGGGTCCCCCAGGGCTAAATGTGACGCTTCTCGGAACCAGATCCCCGGGGCTCAGCAGGGCCCAGGATCGCTGCGTGGAGGGAAGGGCCAGGGTCGCCAAAGCCACTGCCCGGCCCGCACCGCACGGCGCGGCCAGGCCTGGGAGGACGCGGGTCCCTCCGCACCCCAGCAGCGGTGGGCCCTGGGCACCTGCACCCCGTGCGCCCCCAACGGCAGGAGCCGGTGCAACGCCGGGCGCACCTCTCCCGCCACGCTGGGACTGCGCTCGGGACGCCGCGCCCGCGGGCCCCGCACCTGTCGGAACCCAAAGCCGGAGGGACCAGCGCGCGTCGGAACCCAGCGCCGGTAGAAACTCCAGTGCGGCCCGGAGGGGTCGGCGGGGACCCCGCGTCGCCAGTGCGGCCCCGCGTTCTCTGTCCACACCCGCATCACCTATGGGAACCCGCGTCGTCTAGAGGACCCCGCGTCCTCCGTGAGCGCCCGCGTTGACAGAGCCCCGCGTGGTCCGCGCGCGCGGTGCCGGCGACCCTCCCCTCCGCGCGCCCCCGCCGCCGCGCGCGCCCGCCCCGGCCCCGGCCCCGCCTCCGCCTCCGCGCGGGCAGCAGCACCTAGCGGCGCGGCGCGGAGGTGCGGCGGCGCGCGTCCGCGGGGCGGGGCGGGGGCGCGCACGGCGGCGGGGGCGCGCACGGCGGCGGGCGGGGCGGCGCGGCGCGGCGGCGCGGGGCGCACCGGCCGGGCGGAGGCGCGGGCTGAGGCGGCGCGGCCGGACGCGGGCCCGAGCGGCGAGGGCGAGGCGGCCTGCGAGGGGGGCTGCCGGCGCCGGGCAGCAGCGCGGCCGCCACCATGTCGGCGGGCGGCCGCGACGAGGAGCGGCGGAAGCTGGCCGACATCATCCACCACTGGAACGCCAACCGGCTGGACCTGTTCGAGATCAGCCAGCCGACGGAGGTGAGCTGAGCGGCGGCGCCGGGGGAGGGGAGGCGGGCCGCGCCGCGGAGGGAGGGAGCGAGGGGAGGGGGCCCGCGCCCCTCGGAGCCCCGCCGCGCCCCGCCCCCAGCCCCTGCCCCGCGGCCCGCCGCGTCGCCCCCGCCCCGCCCCTGCTGCGGCCGGCGGGTGGGGTCCCGGGGCGCGGGGCGCGGGGTCCCGGGCCTGCGCTGCGCCATCACCTGTGCCCCGGTCCCTCCCCTGCTCCCCCGGGTCCCACCTGGCCGCTCACCTGTGCCCCCGCCCCCTCTGGCCGCCACCTGTGCCCCAGACTGTCCCCCTGGCCGCTTACGCGTGTCCCCGGGACCCCCACCTGGCCACACCCCTGGCCGCTCACCTGTGCTTCCTCCTGGCAGCTTACCTGGCCACAGACCTGTGCCCCTGGCCGCTCACCTGTGTTCCTGGGATCCCCCCACTGGTCACCCACCTGTACCCCAGGTAGTCCTCTGGCCGCTCACCTGTGCCCCAGGACCCCGCCCGGCCGCCCCCGGGTGCCCCCTGCCTCCCTGGCACCGCCCCCGCGCCGTGCCGGAGGGAACGCGGACCAGACATTTCGTCCTGGCCGCAGCCAGTCCTTTTTCTGATGGCGTCTTCTGAGTGTCCGGGACACACCGCGCGGTCACTCGGAGACCACGTGACCGGTTGGTGCTGCACTCGGCGGGTCTGGACTGGGGGTGCCCACTGCGAGCGTGAGGTCAGCGTCCGGGAGTTGTTCCCGACCCCGCTGGGTGGGCGCCCGGGACCCCGCCTGCAGGCAGGGCGCCAAACTGTCCGGGGCAGGAGGAAGGCACACTTGGCCTGGTGCAGTGGCAGTTGTTTTCAGCAGAGCTGCTGAAGAGAGGTCTGCATGGTTTTGCAGAAAATGTCTGAGGCCCATTCCATCAGGACAGGAGAGGTGCTTGAGAGAAGCAGGAGGTACCCAGCGTAGGAGACCTGCAGCCCCTCTCACGCCAGTGCTCCCTCAGCGTGAGTTTGAGCGCTGCAGGTCTCCTCAGCACGATCTAACGCTTATCCAGGATTTGTACCCGTTCAGGAAATTAATTTAATAGCATTTGTTTTTGGTTTGTGGTAATAGGTGATTTAAAGTTAACAATATCTGCTGAAATACCACCTCTTAGACAGCAAAACGCATTTGGTAGGTTTGAACATTCTCATGAAACCTAATACTCTATCAGAGAACCTGTGTGTATTATTTGACTTCTACTTTTTTGACGTCTTGATTTTGCTGGGTTGGGAAGGCTTCCCATTCCTTCTGTCTTACCTGTGACTACACTTTACATGGTCAGGTCCATTTGTCTTAATCCTTAATTGAATGCTGATATAAATTATTAGGTTCAGGTTGCCAGTTTGAACACTGATGTTAAATTGTTCCTGTTTCACAGCTCATCTTCTGGAATGATTTTATGAGTTAGTTTCTAGTAAGCAACTTTACTATGTAGTTAAGTGTTCATTCATAGAATTACTGGCACATCTTTTGAAAGGTGATATGTAATAATTTAGTTTCAGGATTATGTTGTCTTTCAGAATAATTAGTCCATTGTTTTTATTTCAGAATAAAATTTAGATGTAAAATGTTATCTTGGTGCATAGTCATTTTGTTTTTGTTTTTGAATGAATCTATTTTGATTTGATATTTTGAGAGATTTCTCAAGTCTAATTGAGAAAACCAGCCTTTTTTCAGTTTATCATTAGAAGATTCATCTTACTCTTTGGTCTTTTGAGTTTGCATTTTTGAAAAATTTCAAATCAGAAACATTATTGTTAATTCATCTGATTAATTCTGCCTCAAAGCATTCAGTTGGAACTCATTCTCTTTTTTCCTAGAGATATGAGTAGTTAAGTAAAACTGGCGTGTCATTTGGAAATCTACTTTTTTCAGCCATTCTGTAGGTGAAAAGTTGCTGTGTATATGGGGCAAAAATTGAAGGACTTCTATTTTTAAAAGAGTTATATGTTTCATACTAGTTTTTTCTCCCCACTTATTCCTGAGCATTTCTATTTTTAGAAATGATTCTTCAGAGTTGTATTTGAAAACCTCGCATAATGAATTGTTTTTAAAAATGTCCATATGTTATTTTTTCTCAGCTTCGTCATGTAGTGGCTAGCTCACACTTTCCATTTATTTTCTGGAGGACCTTTGTATTAAATTTATTCTGGTCTTAGACGTTAAGCTTTCCATTTAACATTCTGAACCTTTTATAATGATATAGGTAAACTTAACAATTCTCTAAATCAGTTTTTCAAGGACATGGTAGTTTCAATCTGTTTTATCCAAACATATATATGACAAGTTTTTTTTTTTTACCATCTAATGATCATTGTTACTCAATATGGCCATTATAGATAAAATTTCTTAGTTGTCTGCAAGAACATAGCCTTTACTAAATGTTCAGTAACTGTTGAGCAAATTTGCTGTAGAAGTTGACTTGTAGAAGTTAGATTTAAGTCATGTATTTATTTACTTGGATTACTTTTTTTATTGTAAGTGTTTAAGAGTATATTTTGAGAGCCGGGCGTGGTGGCGCACTTGTAATCCCAGTACTTGGGAGGCTGAGACAGGAGGATCGCAGGTTAGCAGCCAGCCTCAGCCACTTGGTGAGGCCATCGGTAACTCAGTGAGACCCTGTTTCAAAATAAAAATAAAAGAATAAAATAGGGCTGGAAGTGTGCCTCCGAGGTAGAATGCCCCTGGGTTCCATCTCCAGTAGTACCACCAAAAAAAAAAAAAAAGTATAATTCGAGGTTTTTTTCTTTTATTTCCTGTTTTGTTTTTCTTGGTAGAGTGATCAGTATCATCAAATTTTATAAGTGCAGTAATCATGTGGATTGGTGATTTCAGGCAGCTGTGATAACCACTGATAATTCTGTGGTTTCTGTGTTTGGGAAGATAAATAATAAACTTGGTCCTTCTGATTGTGTTTACTTTTTTTTTTTATTGTAGATTGAACCCAAGGGCATTCTACTTCTGAGCTATGCCCCAGCCCTTTTTATTTTTTGTTTTGAAACAGAGTTTGCAAAGTTTTGGGTCTCACTACATTGCCGAGGCTAGCCTCCAACCTGCTATCCTCCTTCCAAGTACTGAGATTGTAGGCATGTGCCACTGCATCCAGTTTACATTTACTTTTTAAGAAAATTAGAGTATGTTTTAAAATCATCCTGCTTTTTTCTTCATATTCACATTTGTGTTGAAGGAGGGCTTCCAAAGAATACTATTGCAAGTTGTTAGTGAGTGTTTTTCAGCCTCTCCTTCACTTGAATCCTAGATTCTTTAGAGTTTGTAAAATAAGAGTTGATGATCTGAACTAAATATTAGCATGTAGTCACCAGGAGATTGATATTAAGCTTAATTAATATCTTGAGGGCTCTAGAAACGTTTTAATTCTCAAATTTCCTCATTTTTAATGTTAAGGCTTCAATCCTTTAGGAGTCCTGATTATTTATGATGGCAGAGTGCTGCTTGCTAATCTTTGCTTCCCAGTGCTTCCTCAGATTTTGTTGGTCACCTAGAGGTCTTCCTGACTTACCACGACTTGTCATGATAACCATTGGTTTATTTCCCTCCCTTATTACCTGATGGCAATAATTTAGAATTTAGTTCTTGAAAAATTACTCTGTCACGTGGTAGGCACTCAATAAACATTTTGGGAAAGAATATTAAATATTACTTCCTTTGCATACCTTTATTCCTAACAGAATATGGGATATATGCTTTTTAAAAATGTAGCGAAAATTGTTAGGCTAATATTTATTTTTTCATGTCTTATTCTTAGTTTTGCATAAAGGTTACACCGAAATGCAAAAACTGTGCTAGGTAATTGACCATTTAGCTTCATGAGATATTTTTTATATTTGTTTTGTTATTTGTTGAGTCCATTGCCTTCTTTTGCCCCGATGAAAAAAATAACTAGAATTTGTGTGGGTACCAACATATGCTTTATTATAGATGAATGTTTTATTTTAGTACCTTGACTAATTTTGAGAAGTAAGGTGATGATTCATGTTTACCCATAGAATGTGTGTAAAGAATGATTTCTGGTTTGTCAGTAGAGGTGGAATAGGAAGTCTTCTGGGGAGGAGCTAATGATTGCATAACTCATTAGAGCTAATTCTGTAGTCCAGACTGACATTTAGGTTGTAACTCTGCTTTATCATGCAACTTAACTGTGTTGGAAACTGTCTTGAAAACAGTTGTATTTTTAAGTATTGGCTCTGCTGAAAATCTCTTTTTCTGGTGGCTAATGTCTGCTGAGACACGTGGTTGCCATTGATGTGTTTTTAGTATTTGAAGGCATCTCCATTCTTTCTTTCTTTCTTTTCTTCTCTTGGAGAAGTTGAACTTCATTAGTAGCCTTTTAAAGTCACTATTTCCTGTAATAATGGGGTAAGTTTTATGTTGTGTGGGTGTGTGCTTGAGAGTCTGAGGTATAGTTGTTGTCTAACATTGTTGAGATATCTTTTTTTTTTTTTTTAACAGTACTGGGGATTGAACTCAGGGGCATTCTACCTCTGAGCTATACCCCCAGCCCCATTTTTTATTCTTTATTTTGAAACAGGGTCTCACTAAGTTGCAGAGGGCCTCACTAGGTAGCTGAGGCTGGCCGAGAACCCGGATCCTCTGGTCTCAGCCTCCCAAATGCTGGGATTACAAGCGTGCGCCACCACACCTGGCTTTTGTTGAGATATCTTTAAGTTGAAACCACATCTAGACCTGTTTCAATCTGCTATTCTTCTTGCCAATGAAAAATAATTTCATTTTATGCAATTTGTTAACCAGATGGGATGTAAATGTTGGAGCTAAAGACTTTTATAGAATTTTGATTGTGATTAATTTTTGGTTGATATCAGTATAAGTGGTCATTCATATTGAAAAAGTAGGGGCATGATATCAGGATGTGGTACCAAGTAGGTGGGAAGCTTAAGGAAAAAGGGTTTGTGGTTATGTCATTAGGGATTTTATTGAGCAATTGTAGCGTGTAAAGCATTACTAGGTATGGGCATTATCTGGTAGCAGAGGTTAATTTGTTTATAAACAGTTTTGCCAGACTTGAACTCTGTATAATATTAGAGAAATGCTAGTAAATAGCAATTATTTTGACATAAACCTGTTTTTCTTTATTATAAATAAAGGGAAATGCATGTAGTCCTTGTTGAACATAAAACTGACTCATTAATTGAAAATTATTATCTTCACATTAGGTAGAGTCTTCGCTATTTCAGTTAGTTTCCTGGCAGATTATATGCATGCTGTGCTCATTCACCTTTCAGATGTCCAGGACAGGGATGGAAGGTGTTTGACCTACATTTGTGAGCTAGACGCTAATCAGTGTGCCACATCCCAGGATCCTTCCTCAGTTCCGGGTGTGCCACTGTTGGCCGACACTACCATGCTGACCAGGCTCGCAAGTTCACTGGTGCACTTCCAGCCAGTGTCTGGGCAGCACCTGATAGCAGGTGTGTGCATGCTGAATTTTTGATACCCCCACCCTGGCCTGGTGCATGGAATTGGGCCTAGGGCCTCACGCATGCAGGGCAAACACTCTGCCACTGAGTTTCATCCCTAGCCCTTTTATATTTTATTTTGAGACGGGGTTCAGATTGCCCAGGTTGACCTCCAATTTGGCATTCTCCTGCCTCAGCCTCCTGAGTTGCTGGGATTATAGTTGTGGGCCACTGTACCTTTCTTCCTGGACCAGTTTTTTTCATGAGCATAAGGTCTTTATCAACATTTTTAATATAGCTTGAATATCCCAATCTAAAAATGCAAAGTCCAAAATGCTCTAAAATTCAAAACATTTTGAATGCTAGCATGATGCCACAAGTGGAAAATTCCACATCTGACTTCATGGCACAATCAAAATAACATATAAAATTACTGGTAGTCTGTGTGTGTAAGGTAGATATGAAACAGTTGAATTGCTTTCACTCAGGTCCTATCCCCAAGTTGTCTCATTACATATATATAGATATAACACAATCTGGAAAAATCCAACACACTTCAGGTCCCTTGAAGTGTGGAGCTTGAAACCCGGTTAAAGCAGGCTGAGAAGACGGCAAGGGGTGGGGGGTGCCTGTTTGCCTATCTCAAGTTGTCTGGCTTGGATTTACTCTAGCAAGAGTGAAAACACAACATTTTACTCATTTTGGCATATCTGATTGATGAAAACCACATTATAATTTAATTTAGAGAGTGAATGTACTTAATAAAGTGAAAGTGGGCACACAGAGGGGCTCATACATAAAGCAGGAGAGTATATTCCCAATGTAAGTTCACTCAGAAATTGTGGAACATGAAATTTCATACATGCACATTTACAAAATTGTGTGAGGAATTAAATTATTTAGAGGAACCAAAATTGAAGAGTTTGCTATGACTGGAAAATAGCCAAAATTTCTGTACTTTTACTTGTGAGAAATGCAATATTAAAGAGACTTGTACAACTTACAGAAAATAAGTGTGAGTTTTTGTTGTGTTTGATCAAAGTGTTGTATTTTTAGTTTGATCATGTGTCGCCTGCTTTGCCTGTAAGTGTCACTATGTTAGAGCTATCATGGCCATTTGGAATACTGTGACTGAAGGTGATATTCAAAAGCACACCAGGACAACAGGTGTAAACTGGGATTGTCCCCAGGAACTCTGGGCACCAGCAGGATGGACTTGCTCCAACTGCTTTTCCAGTGTCTGTACTTTTGAGCTTCCTAAAGTTTGCTCCTATCCAGTTGACCTAGGCAGGAATATTCAGAATATTCAGACATTTCCTTTGTGATTTTAAAACTGACTTCCTTTTCGGTAGGGTGGAATCAGCCGGGAAGGACGCATTCTGGTTGAGTCTAGCTCTGCCACTATCTAGTAAAAGCAGTGTGACAGGTTATTTCCAAATGCAAAGGTGAGCCTTGCTTCCTGAAACTACACCTGAGAGTGTCTCTGACTTTCAGAATCGCATCCCAGTATTGTGACCTATGAAGACGTTCTCATTTGTTACTGTCACTTGGTGAATTTTATTGGTCAGGAGGAGTCCAGTTGGCTTGTTTTATTCAGAATCATAGCCCATAGTTCTCTGTTGCTTGGTTTTATATGTGTTCTGTTTGAAGGAAAGTCAGCCTGAACCTTCTGCTCCCTGAGGATGTGCTTCTCTTGTGTGGTGCTTCTCCTGGTGACCTGTTTATGATTATTTCTTGATTTTTACAGAGCTAACAAAAGTTCTGTTAGTGCTCTTTTACCAGCTTTGCACTGAAACTTCAGATTGTCAGTTTTTGTCCCTCTGGCTTTGAATCTAATTCTGTACGTTTAATGGAGAAAATGAACTAGGAGTAGCAATATGATTACTGTTGGACACCATCATAATCTCTTATAAATGAGCTTAGTTTAAAATCTGTAGATTGGGAGGCTATCTTTAAGATACATTTTTTAGTTAATATTTAAGTTTTCTGAATAAATTTTGAGTGGTGCAGACTCCTAGAACAGTGCTTATAAAATCTCGTGTGATTTTTACCTAGGTTGAGAAGAACACTTGTTCTTTATAATACATTATACTCTTAGGCCTGCTTTTCTTTTTCTTTTCTTTCTGATACTGGAGGTTGAACCCAGAGGCATTCTACCTTCAAGCTACAGCCCCAGTCCTTTTGTCAAATTTTTTATTTTGAAATAGGGTCTTGCTAAGTTGCTGAGGTTGGCCTTGAACCTGTGATCCTCCTGTCTCAGCTTCCTGAGTACTGGGATTATAGGAGTGCACCATTATGCCTGTATTACACCAGCTTTTGAATGAGTTCCTAGGTTATTTTTTACATTAATTATTTTGTTTGCAAAAATTTCACTGTTTTTAAGAGTTATTGGCAATAAACAGAAGAGTGAGATATACCAACATTTCTAGTTTGAATTGGTGCTGCTACTGATTCTCCTTGGGAAGATCCTTTAAAAGACTTCATATATTCTGCTACACTTAAGCCTTTGTCTGTCGTACTTTGTCAGGATGTTTTACCTAGGCATGGTCTTGCTTTACTGTGTATCAGTCATTGGAAAACACGGATTCATCGAGTTGCATGGCGCTACCAAATGTTGACAGGTTTTCTTGCAATCTCAATAACATTTACTAATATCACCACTGATCTCATCAGGAAAATCTTAAGTAGAGGGAAACTCAAGCTCAACAGTGGTAGATACAGGTTTTTGAGGAACTTAATTTTCATTTAAAAGCTCAGATTTTATGACTGGCAGCGTTGCCATATGCAGCACTTGAAGGGAAAAGCTGGCCTTACACATTTTTGAGAAAATGTCAGAATTTGAGTTCCAAGCCTGGATAACCATAGTTTGTTAGTTATTCTTTCAAGAACAGTGATCTTCCAGGAAAAAAGTGGTAGTTCAGTTTGTAACTTAGTCACACAAGTCCTTTTTCTAGACGTGTCCCTTGCACTTCCGTATGCAGCAGAAGTGGACTGTCCAGCAAATGTGCTCAAATCAAGGTCCAGTAAAATCAGTCTTTTTTTTCTGTTGTATCAAAGACATTCTCCAGTGAAAGTAGCTTTTAAAAAAGCCTGGGGTGGTGTGTAGCAGTGAGGAATACATTTTATAACCCCTGCGTTTGATGCTCAGGCACTCTCTGCTTTGCACGGTTCTTTTGATCGTCTGGGTGAGTACACGCTGAAAAAGCTAATACTGTCTGGGTATTGTTAGGAAAATAGTTTTCTCCTCACAGATGACCTGAAAGGAATATAATTTGTGAGCTGCTTTCCTAGGAGATATAGTGATGGAGTTTAAAAATTCTGTTTGGGCAGATTTCTAAAAAATATAATATTCTAATATAATATCTTATAATACTAAATTTTTACTTATAGTTTTTTAGGTAGGACTATAACAAACCGATATATAATCTTTAGTTTTTAAAATGTGAACACTGGGCTTATTATTATGGAAATAGATTTAACATATTTTATGCATTACATATTTGTTTATTTTTTGTATTTGTAAACAGTTAGTGCTAAAATGCATTTATGTTTTGTTTTTCAAGAATACTGGCCACAAACTAGCTAAAGTGATGACCATCAAGTTTTTTTATTCTTAATTCACTCGGTGTGTGACCTAAGTCACTATCACTTGCAGTTTTCTAATTCTACTTATGTATCTTTTTCAGAGAACAGTGGTGGCCAATCTGTTAAGTCTAAGTCAGGTGGTAACTTACTTTGTTGTTTAGTGTGGGCTTATATTCTAGCACTCCCAAGTACAGACTCTGAATTATGCCAGTCTTTGGTTGTACAGGGATGAGTCTTTGTTTTGTTTTTTTCCCTAATTATTTTTAGTTGTTCTTTCCCCCATCTTATGTCTCAGGAGACAGACAGACAGACAAGCCCCGGCAGTATTTTTATTCTAAAACCCATTATGGGTATTTGGAATTTTAACTTGAAAATAATATGTGGGTTAATACTTAAGATTAGCAGTATTTAGGATTAATTTATTTCTACTCAACGGCAACTTGTTTTATAACATATGTTATGTCATTAACTCATGTCTGGGTGAAAGTTCATTTTGAATATTTAGGTGGCCATTTTATTATCATGGATAGCATTACTAAACTATTTCAATGCTACATTGTTTAGTGAAACATGCTTATTGGTAGACATTGTTTTTTTGTTTTATGTGTTTTTTTTGTGTTACTGGGGAATGAACTTAGTAACATTCTGCCTCCAGCTACACCCCCAGCCCTATTTTTAATTCTTTATTTTGAAACAGGGTCTCACTAAGTTGTGGAGGGCCTCACTAAGCAGCTGAGGCTGGCAGTGAATCTGCGATCCTCCTGTCTAAGTCTCCCAAGTACTGGGATTACAAGCATGCACCACCACGCCCAGCATGACATATTGTTTTCATTTAGCAGGATAGTAAAATACTGGAAAGGATTCTCAGTTGCTGAGTATATGAATTTGTAATAATTCCTTTGTAAATGAGCTGAGCTCCTGCTTACTCAGGAGGAGGAGCCTGCCCAGAGTACCATGGACAGTGATTTTACTGCACTTAGTGTTTAAGGCCTTGGATATTTAAAAATGTGGTTTTAATTCAAGTTTGATGAATGTGACCTTGTTGAGTTCAAGGCACAGCTAATGTGACTTTCATGCCAAGTGTGCTGATTTCAGTTTTTTAAAAAATTATTTTTTATTGCTTTCATGAAATAGTTATTTTGGCGGATATTGGGGGTAGAGAAATTAAGGCTAGTAAACTAGAAAACATTAAAAATGTTTATTTTGTAGTTGATTTTTAAAGAATATTCTTGAAAATGTGTTGGACATAAAAGAGATTTCCTTCATTGTAGTAAGATTGTGGTTGGTTTGTCATACTGCGGGTTGAACTCATGGGCATTTTACCTCAGAGCTTCTCTCCTAGTCCTTTTTAAAATTTTTTATTTTGAAATAGGCTCTTGCTAGGTTGCTGAAGGTCTTGCTACATAGATGAGGCTGACCTCAAACCTGTGATTCTCCTGTCTCAGCCTCTTAAGTACTGGGATTACAGGCATGTGCCATGGTGCCTGGCTAAGATTATGTATTTAAAAAAATTTTTTTTCTATTATTAAAATAAGCATATTTTAGAATATTTGGAAAATATTGACAGAAATAATGATAATAAATTTTCTAGCTTTCTGCCACCTGAAAGCATTCTCTATTGCCTTCTAGGATTTCTTGCATCATTTGATCTTATTTTGGGAACAAAAGGGGTATGTGTACATTGTATTTGGTTAATTATTTGCATTTTTAGCCAGTACCGAATCATATTTCTTAGCCAGCCATGTGTCTGTCAGGAATCCAGTTTTTAAAACTGACCTAGGTTATTCTGATAATGATTATAAAATCATGTAACATTGAATGAATGCATGTTGTACACCTGACATGAGTGTAAATGCTTTGTGTGTCTTATCTTTGTGAGTTCTAAAAGCAATCCTGTGAGGTAGCTACCTTCTCTATTCCCAGTTTTGGGCCAAGAGTCTTAGGCACAGGAGTTTAAATGACTTGCTTAAGTGCGCTCAGCTAATAGGCCTTGCAGCAGTGATTTGAACCCAGAGGCTAACTGCATAACCTTCTGTTAAGTACAGCGCTTGTAAAATCCCCAAATTTAAGGTCTATTTACAAATAGAAAAACTTAGAACATAATTTTTAGGCATGATATAATTAAACATCTCTTGTTTAGTGTATATACTTATATGCATAAGATGTACATCTCATACACGTGTGCATGACTGTATGGTTTTCATCTTGACTTTTTTTTTTTTTTTTTTTTTTTTTTTTTGCGGAACGGGGGATTGAACTCAGGGGCATTCTACTTCCAAGCTATACCCCCAGCCCTATTTTTTATTCTTTATTTTGAAACCGAGTCTCACTAAGTTGCGGAGTGCCTCACTAGGTAGCTGAGGCTGGCCGCGAACCCGGATCCTCCGGTCTCAGCCTCCCGAATGCTGGGATTACAAGCGTGCGCCACCACGCCCGGCTTCATCTTGACTTTTCAAAGCCCTTGTTATCTTTTATTTTGAAACAGGGTCTCACTAGGTTGCGGAGGGCATAAGCGGCTAAGGCTGGCCATAAACTTGTGATCCTCCTGTCTCCGCCTCCTCAGTACTGGGATTACAAGTGTGTGCCACCATGCCTGGTTTCTATTATCATCTTAATTTGAGCTAGAACATTCTGTGGTTTGTAGCCAGGTTATGTGTGGCATATTTTATTTTCTAATGAGGAAGTCTTGGTGGCGGAGGGCTATCCTATACCTTCCAGAAAGAAGGAAAGGCTCACACCCATGTCTTGACAGCAGTGACTGACTTGGAGCATTGTGGTATCTGCCTACCAGGTCCTAGTTGTTCCTTCGCCCTGCGCTTCCTTCAGTGCCACCCTCCTGGGTGCACGTTGCCCCCGCCTTGCCTGGGCTGGGCTTACAGTTAAATAACAAACAAAACCTGTTTGTTCTGTCACCTTTGGAGACCTTGATTCTTCTCTCTGTTAAGGCTCAGTTATTTTTATTTCATGAAATTTCATTTATATATTAAGTAGCAGTTTTCCCCTGGTTAGTATTTGAAATTTGGCAGACTCTTAGAGATAATTCCTTGGTTATTAATAAGTTTCTTATATTTATTGAGCAGATATGCACCACTTCTAGATGAGGAGGGTGAAGTTCAGACATAGGAGCAGATTGAGGAGCTGCCCCTCAACCTTAAGTCCCACAGATAAACTCTGGTGATGAGCCGTGAGTTTTTTCTTTGTGTAAGAAACAGTGAAGCTTGGTAAGTAGCCCTGGAGGAAGCTTCCAGGTGGGAAGTGAGGTGCAGCCGACCCCTTTATCTGCAGAGGATCCATTCCGAGACCCCCAGTGGGTGCCTGAAGCTGAGCGTGGTGTGAATCCTACGCATACTATGTTTATTCCTGTGTACGCACACAGTCCTTTGGTAGAGTTTAACTCATCAGTTAGGCACAGAGATGAACAACTATGCAACATACTGTTCTAAAAGCTTGTGCTTCGCGGCCATTAGCTAAGCCAAGGATTATGTGAACGTAGGCACTGCTGTGCCGTGACAACACGCACGCTCTCATGTTCACTTAGGTGCTCACGCTTCCCTGGAATCTTGAGCCATGGGTGCCCTGCAGGTGGCGTCGGTGGAGAGCCCACTCCTGGCTGCCGCCTCTTGTGCCGTCTCCTTCTCCTTCACCTGGGCTTCCGCCCTGGATTTCACATCTCGGTTTTATTTCACTCTGTTCACGTCTTACTGCTGTCATCACAGAATCTGGTCTAAAAGTTTTTTGGACCAAGTAATCTAGATGATTTGTTGCTTGTGCCAAAATCCACTATTGATTTTTTTTTTTTTTTTTTTAGTTTTCAGCCAGCAGTCAGTGAGGTTCCCACAGTTGAGCTTTTGCCATCTGCCCCTCTCTGCCAGTAATGGCCTAGAAACAAAACTGAGTTGAAACCATGTTTGATTCTGGTGGCCAGTCTTGGAGGAGAAGAGTTTAGGATGCCGAGTAGCATAGGAGAGGAAAGGAAAGAAAAGTGAATCCTGGGGAGCCGGTAGGAGTCAAGTGCCCGCGGGTAGCTGGCTCGGGGGTGTGATTGACTTCGGAGCTCCAGCACTGTCACTCAGATTAGCATGGGGAAATACAAGGCCTCCGCATCATAAGCTTGATCGGGCTCCTTGCTTCCAGTCCATTCTGTGCCTAAATGTAGCATTGATTTTCCTAGGACGCCCCCAGCCCGGGACTCTAGGCTGCTGAAGTGTCCCTTAGCAGTTCTGTGTCTTCTCCCTACGGTGTGAAAAGACAGAATTGCTGTGGGGAAATCTACATCAAGGCAAAGGCATTAGGTCCGCAGGTGTAAGAGAGCCACTTTTCCCAAAGGGTAAAGAATGGAGCACAGTGCCCAAATACCTTGACATGCTCCTGTGGGGGACTGCACTCACTCGAGCTCCCTGAGGACAGGGTCCAGCGGCGGGGTCCTCCTGCATTTCCAAGACTGCGATTACCTAGCAGGGAGGACAGATGCACACAACAGCAACTGAAGTAAGTAGGCAGCGATCGCACACAAACTCGGAGGGTAAAAGCGAAGCTCTTTACTTGGAGCTCTAGAAATCTGTTAAACTTGTGTGGATCTGTTTAGAAGATGAGTAACTCATCATGCAGCAAAAACATATTGAATGGGTGTGTCTCACTGCAGATGTCAGTGACTTGGCTATACATTGGACATGGAGACTTGCTGTAGGGTTATGCCGCCACTTTGTACCCAATTCTGTTGACATTGATCCAACTTGAGAAAAACCCAAATAGCTACTGAATATTGTAAACTTTTTCAGGGAACAGTAACTGACCTGTTTTTCTGAAAAGGAAGCTAAAGACAAGTTTTCTTTTTTTTTTTTTTGTAGTACTGGGGATTGAACTCAGGGGCATTCTACCTCCGAGCTATACCCCCAGCCCTATTTTTTTTTATTCTTTATTTTGAAACCGAGTCTCACTAAGTTTCGAAGGGCCTCACTAGGTAGCTGAGGCTGGCCGCGAACCCGGATCCTCCGGTCTCAGCCTCCCAAATGCTGGGATTACAAGCGTGCGCCACCACGTCCGGCTAAAGACAAGTTTTATTACAAATAATATGGAGAACTAACCTGATTTTACTAAGGTTTATGTAGATTAAAATTCAGAATTTTTTAAAATGGAGTTTGTAAATTTGAAAGTCTCCTTTTTCCCTTCCAGTTCTAGCTATCTGTATAAATAGCCACCATTAAGAATTTTTAGAAATTATCTTTTCCAGTTTTATTCTGTACATTCACAAATGTGAATGTGTATTTGAATTTTATATTTAATCGAGATCAGGGGATGTATATGTTTCTCAAACATGTTTATATTAAATTCCATATATAATAAAAATTATATATGCAATCTTCTCTTACATTATAATAGCTGTCTAATATTTCCTGTGCTAACCATTTCCTTAACTATCCAGGAACATTTGGAATCTCTTCAGAATGCTGTTATGCTGTTTCAGTAATGCTGTTATGAATTTCATTGCACACATACCATCGCACTTATGTATTTCTGTAAAAAAGAGCCCTAGAAGTAGAATTTGGGTCAGTTTGTTGAAAATTTTGACTGACTACCAAGTTGTTCCTTAAAGAGGCTGTTCTGTTTTATACGCCCCCTGCTGTGGATTGGCTGTGAATTGCACTCTTCCTCCTTCTGGAGGTAAAAAGGAACCAGTTGTCCTTGCAGAGTTGACAGCCCCTTGCTGGAGCAACCCTCCTTTTCAGGGCTGCTCCTGCCTCCGGAGTGCCTTTCTATGGGACCTGTCTGTTTTTCTTTCTGGATATTGTTTTATTATTACCAATTTGTGAAATTGTTTTTTAAAATAAAACATTGATATCTTACCTGATATTTACATTTTTTTCCCTAGTTGGTCATTTTGTTTTTCTAATTTTAAGGTATATTGCCCTTAAGTGAATTTTTTAGCAGTTCATTTTTTTCTTGTATTTCAGGTATTTGAATTGGAACTAAAATGTTTGAGGGAGTACTTACCTTTTCACATCCTAAATGTCTTGGCTGGAGTTAGTTACAGCTGATAGCTTTTTTTCTTTTGCCTTTAGTAAGCACCATCTTTCTTTCTTAGATCAGGCTCAGTTCTGTTAAACTCCACCACTGAAGTGTAAGCATCAGAGGAGCTTTGAGTATAGATAAGCCTGTTTCTCAGATTTCTTAATGTTGACTGGCTTCAGTGTTTTACTTTAAAAAAAAATCTCTGATTTTTAATATGACTACAAAAACCACTAAATTAGTTTTACTTTAAAGATTCTGTTCCTTTCAACATTGAGAAGTTTCTTAAAATGAACTACACTAGTAGTATAAACACACACACACGCATATTATAGTGTATAAACTTAAAATCCTCTTCAGAACCAGAGCATGAGCTTGTAAAGTTATAAGTAAGCCACGAGCTTTGTAAAAATTAGATTTATTGATAATCGTAAATACAGTTGTGCAGCATTTAATGACAGGGTTACATTTTAAGAAGTGCCTTGTTAGTTGTGAATATCATACAGTGTACTTACACCAACCCAGAGGGTGTGGCTGATTACACACCTGGTGTGTATGTGCATGTGTGCCTGTGTGTTTCGCAGCACAGCCTATTGTTACTAGAGCCATGACGAGCAAAATCAAATCAAGCACAAGAGAAAATCATGTAATCAAGAGACACAGTAAACAGGAGTGAGGCTGCTGCCAGCGTATAGATTTTAGAGTAACTTTTATTTTTGTAAGTGGAAGGTAAAGTAACAATAAAAAGCCTAGAATAATAAATATATTAACATAGTTATTGTTATTATCGAGTATTTTGCACTGTGCATAATTGTATGTGCTGTATTTTACACCCCTGGCAGCACAGTAGGTGTGTTTACAGCAGCGTTACACAGAACACACAAGTAATGCTTTGTGCTGAGACATTACTAAGGCTCAGAGGTTACCTAGCACTAGGGAACTTTTAGCCCCACTGTGATCTATGGGACCACCGTGGTAGATGTTGTACACGCTGATGTGGCTCATGACTGTAGTTTAGGTTGTCTTATTACTTAAAACTTGTCGTTCACTTTTTATTTGATTATGTGTGTGTGTGTGTATCTGTGTCTATCTACCTATGATGGATTTTTTCAGTTGATTTATACAAACATCACAGGAAAAATAATAGAGTGAAAAAAGATATTTAGCACTAAAAAAAGGGGCATTTTGTTTCCTAATGTACCTTGTAGACTCCTGTGTGCTTTGGGGGAGGGCAGAATATTGGAAGTCTAGTAAATGGAATTTTCAGGGGAGTTACAAATTACAAAAGCCATATTTAAAACTCTGAGATGTATACACAAATTATTGTTTAGCACACTGCCAAATGATTCTACATTATTAAGATAGTCAGTAATCGTATTATTGTTTTGCCAGTTCAGTTGTTATGAATCTGTCCCCTCTAAAAGAAGAAAGTAGTGAAGTTTGTTTGTGCTTTGCTGTCATTTTAAATGGTTTAATTTTAAACATGAAAGTTAAATTCTAGACCTTTTGCATTTGTTCTTTTATCCAGGGCAGCCAGCCTTTGATGTCTCCAGATCTGTGCTGGGCAGAACCAGTGCTCTCGTGCTTCATGCTGCCCCTGCTGTGTGGCGCCGGCTCGTCACCCCTCCCAACTCTTCCCCTGGCCTCCAGGATGCCTTCTTGTGCAGTGCTTCTGTCTCCCTCTCTTCTCCACACTTACTCCAAGAAACATGGAGTTTGCATTTCTAAGCCTGAACCTTACGCTGAACTTTGACCCCCTGGAGCTCCTTGCTCTGGGCATCTCACACCCCCGGCTCAGTCTCCAGGCCTCTGCATCTTACAGAGAGGCTTGGTGTGCCAGTGCCTCGTGCTGTGCGCAGGCGTTCATCCTTGATACCGACCCTGCTCTCAAACCTCATCCCTCTTACCTGCCAGCTCTACGTACTTTTATCATGTAACCACTTCAAAATACCTCTTACTTCTTATAAGACCCCAGGCTAAGCTGTCCTCCTTCAGGCTCTCACCTTGGATCTCGTGTGGTCGTCCTATCCCATCGTGATTTCCCTTGTCTCCCTCTGCTCCGTGCAGACTGCTTCCCTTCCGCAGTTACACTTCTCCACCTTAAGTTAAGCCAGGTTGTTGGGGCGAGTCCTCAGCTCAGGAACTCGGGATCTGCAGGGTCCTTGGCTAATGTGATGGAAAAGAATTTCAGCACGCGCCAGTCAGAGACATGGACAGAGGTTTATTTGGGGAAAAGGGAAAAAAGAAATACACATTCAAGAGAGAATGCGGGCCATCTCAAAACGAGGAAGGGCATTTTGGGGAGCTCAGGGCTGTCTTCTTATAGGGGCCTTTCGTGAGGGGTGGGCTAGAGGAGGTGAGTGAGGATGATCTCAGTCCGGTAGTCCTGAGGCGGTTTATGGTGGTTGAGTAGTCCGGTCGGCTCTAGGGTGGATGATCTCAGTCCAGTAGTCCCGAGGCGCTTCCTGGTGGTCTGGTGGTCTGGTCAACCTTAGGGTCCTTAGGTTGATTGGGGTCCTCATTAGCTGATTGACAGATAAGCTGGAGAGTGTCCTAAATTGTAGGTTTTCCAAAATATCGTACCTGTCTTGCTATCAATGCACAGGGCATTATACTTCCTTTTAGTTAACTCTAAGATTTACAGATTTCCCGGGAATTTGGGAGAGTCAGGCCTGGGAAAGAGAACCGGTTTATGGAGTAGAGGCTGAAGCGCTTCAGTCCCAGGTTTTTTATATTAAAGTTATATTTTACTTTCCCTTCCCGTCTGTCTCCTTTCTACCTACTTATTTCTTCATCCTACATCAATGTCACTTTTCTGTGGCTGTCATAGCACTCAGAGAGTACGCTGGCCTGCAAGCCCAGGCAGGCGCTTTCCCCCAGGAAGGCACAGGGTTTTCCCCTTTCTCATACTGCTTGAGCTGCAATGATTTTCTTGCTTTTCTCAGACATGCCAACTGGGCTTCTTCTGGGGTCTTCCCAGGTTGTCCCCTGGCTTGGAATGCTCTTTCCTTGCAAGTAGGCCTTGCTCAAGTACCCTGTCATCAGAAAAATCTTTATTGACGACCTTATGTGAAGTTGCGTCTACCCTACTTAACACCCCCCACGACTTTCGTGTGTCTCCTGTGTCCTTGTGTTTGTCTCCTCCTTAGCCTAGACTGTAAGTTTCATGAGAGCAGAGACAGTTTTGTTCATTTTCTTTTTCCAGTGCCTAGAGTTAGAATATGATGATGATAATGATAATTTAACTGGAAATAAAAGTATTCTCTCTCTCTCTGCTGGGTATTGAACCCAATGGGGACATTCTACCCCTGAGTTATATGCTCAGGGCCTTTTTATTTATTTTTGAAACAGAGTCTTGATAAGTTACCATGTGCTAGTCTCCAACCTCAGCCTCCTAAGTACTGGGATCATTCTTCGGCTACTAAATGGCAACTTTCTTTATAAATGTTTATTATAGACTACCATTACCATATTACTTGATGCTTAAAATATTTAGTGTGGTTTCAGAGCATTATTATGAACTGAGTTTTATCCTTCAGCTGATTTGTGACCCCGCTTCCAAGTTCTGGCCTGTAGTTGGTTTTAGTTCTTCCTCCCTTGCAGGTGACTCTGCATCTCTTTCCTTTCCCTTCCTTGATAGTCATTCCTGGAGAAACAGGAGCATTTGTCCTTGATCACTGTGATGAGCTTCTGTTAGACTTGGGGTTCTGCTGGAGCCCTTGTGTTGGGGGGCTGCTCCTCGGGGCCACTGTCTTGACTGCATCCTTCCTTGACTCTGTTAGTAATGATCATCTCATATTTCTTTCTTTTTTTTTTGGCGGTACTAGGGATAGAACTCAGGGGCATTCTACCTCCGAACTACATCCCCAGCCCTATTTTTTATTCTTTATTTTGAAACCGGGTCTCACTAAGTTGCAGAGTGCCTCACTAGGAAGCTGAGGCTGGCTGCGAACCCGGATCCTCCAGTCTCAGCCTCCCAAGTACTGGGATTACAAGCGTGTGCCACCACGCCCGGCTATCATCTCATATTTCTTTGATGATGTATCAAACGCCTCCCCATGACGTAGGGATCATGACCAGTACGTTATTACATTTGATTTCCAATTCAGTAAGGGTGCCTTGTGGTTTGGGGTGGTTTTTTTTGTTGTTAAGGTGAATAAGGCCCAGAAAGTTTAAGGACTTGATAGTTACTTCAGAGATAGAGGGTTTATCTCTTTTTCTGCCTCCCCAGCAAAACTAGTATGTATGATGCATTCATTTTAGTTGCTCTACAGTATTCCATAGTCCAAGTAAATCAGTTTATCTCTGCTCCTGTCTATGGATGATCAGGTTGTTTATGCTTTTCCACTGTTACAAATGTGGATTTAATGAATATTTCAGTCATGTTTCTGTACTCAAGAACATCTTTTAGGAATTTGTAGATTTTCTTTTACTAGTTACTGCTAAATTGAGATGATTATACCAATTTACGTTCCAAACTTCAGAGTTTCCAACATACTTAGTATTTCAACATTTTAATAAGTTAATGTATTTGAAATAATAATTATGACTTAGTGAGTGAACATGCTTTATTGTTTAGAGTCATTCAGGTTTTCATTTCGAATTGCCTGTTCATATTTTTTGTTAAAGTTTTTCCAATAAGGTGCTTGGTGTAGTATGAATTCTGACCCACTGGTGTTAGCTGTGGGGTCATTATCAAGTTGCTTGGTCTTCCTAGGGCCTGGTTTCTTGTGTAGGACAGGCACAGTAATAATACCTGCCCCATAGGGTTGTTGTGAAAGTTGATGTAGATGATGTATAAAAACCCCTGACAGCCTTAGGCACAAAGTAGACACTTCATGGATGTTAGATACTCTTTATCATTTACATTACAACTTATGCCTTCCTTTTCTTTTCTTTCCTTCATTTTGTTTTGCTTTTTTATTCTAGCAGAACATTCTTCTTGTTTATCTCTGGAGGAAGTTTCAGAAATATATGCTCAACAATGTATCATTCGATGTTATTTGTTAGGAAGGGGCAGCTTCCAGCAACAAGTCTAGGTTTCGTGTTGTATATTTTTGGCTCTGCATTCCATATCTTTTTTTTTTTTTTTTTTTTGCGGTACTAGGGATTGAACTCAGGGGCATTCTACCTCCGAGCTACACCCCCAGCCCTAGTTTTTATTCTTTATTTTGAAACCGGGTCTCACTTAGTTGCAGAGTGCCTCACTAGGTAGCTGAGGCTGGCCGCGAACCCGGATCCTCTGGTCTCAGCCTCCCGAATGCTGGGATTACAAGCGTGCGCCACCACGCCCGGCTTGCATTCCATATCTTAAAGTGAAAAAAATTCTTGTTTGTTTTAGCTTCTTTTTTTTTATGCAGTTATATGTAGAAATGATAGTATCATCTTTAAAAGTGTCCTTACATGAGATTTCATGAGTAG
The DNA here is from genome assembly GCA_004027655.1 of Graphiurus murinus. Classification (NCBI taxonomy): domain Eukaryota; kingdom Metazoa; phylum Chordata; class Mammalia; order Rodentia; family Gliridae; genus Graphiurus; species Graphiurus murinus. The sequence goes on from PVLC010019626.1 coordinate 22,533, forward strand.
TATAACTTTGTATATAGAAAAAATCACTGATTTTGAGGTTTTTGTGCATGGTTTTTGTGCATGCTTGATGTTTAAGCTATTAGTTATCTAAAGGCCTCTTCTAGAATCTGCCTTTTTTGGTTCTGTAGTACATAGATTAGCCTGGGATGTCTCTTTAACTGTGTCAAAGATTCTCAAGAGTAGGAGCTGACACAGCTCATTCTAGTGACAGAGTGCTTTCCTAACATTGAATGAGAGTCTGCTTCAGTGATGGATCTTTTCACAATCGTTCTCTTTTTGTTAGTTATGTCAAGAAAACTCCAGTTGAACTGTCAGGTATTTCCATTGGTCTCATTTTGCCTCTAGGTATTGGTTCTGTGTTCCTTTGGTAAATTACTGCTGTTAAGAATCCTCAGCAATCTGACCTCCTTTCCAGAGCCCTGCTGATTTATGCAGCTTATTACCTTTTTGTTTTTCTCATGCCTGGTACCAAGTGACATTCCAGACTGCTGTAGTCATCTGGTAATGCAAACAGTGGAACCGGAAGGGCAGGGGAGGTACTGGTTGGCACCAGAGCTGTAGTTCACAGTTCAGGGTTGCTCCTCATATGCAGGGAGAGAATGGCAGATACCTGAACCAAGGCAAGCTTTGAGTTTGTAAAATTCCAACTAGAAAGCAGTCACGCTCTTGTCACACACACTCCCAAAACTTACTTTGTTTTTCATCCTTCATTTCCACACCCAACCCCCTCCTCATGTGCCTCTTGCCTCAGATGTGAAAGGACTAGAGGACTGAAAAGCTGCCTGGATTTTAAAATCTGTTTGCTAATGTAGTCCTCTAATAGAGATTTGAAGATACTCTTAATTTAGGTAAGTGGCATGAAGATTTTTTTCTTATTGAAAATTGGTTGAATACTGTGAATCCAATTTTATTACACTGAAAAGGATTAGATGGAAGCATTTTGATTGAGGAAGCTTCTTTAAGTTGCCATAGTTTGGAGATTTACATTGCTTTGATGTGAGTGTTACATAAATACAAGTAACCATAGCCTAATAGTTTGTATATACATTTGTATGATTCATTTCCTTTGCCATTCAAATTTTGAAATGACCAGTATTTCACATGCATAAAGGAGAATCTTAGTGTAGTAATAAAAAGCAAGTTCTCCCATTCTCTGCTTGGGTTTTGTTTTGGATATTATAATACTGAACCTGAGTTCAGAAACATGATTATTTTCTTTAAACTGGAAGACATCTCATAATTTTATATATGTTGATATGGGTAGAATCAGTTAAACCATTAAAACAGTTTGAACTCTTGTAGATTGTCTTTCAACAATAGGATTATACATGTACAGGGTGTCATTTAATTTTTTCCATAAAGCTTAATATTTTTCATTTTTTACATACAGACCTTTAATAGATGCTCTATTACTTTTTATTTTGTTTTGCTAAAGATGTGGCTACACACACACACACACACTCTTTCATATTCTTTAAGTGTAGGCACTTTAGAACTTGCAGACAGACAGGCAGTGGCCTTGATCATCAGGGGCTTTATTTGTAGCAGATAGCTCCGTGTACTGTGGATCACTTAGTAACCACAAAACCCCCACAGTATAGGAAGCCTCTGCTCTGTGGATGAGGAGAGGTGAGAGAACTCGGTGTCTTCCACCTTGGTACTGAGTGAACATCTAAGACTGGCCATTTCCAAAGCTCTGCCTAACGTCTCACTTTTTCTACCATACATTTATTGCTTGCTTACTGTAAGCAAGAGACATTTAGCTTATAATGTTAAATAATTCATTATTTATGGAATCAAGTCCTTTGAAGTTTTTCTAGTGCATGTGTATTTTTGTGAAAATAAGTTTATTTTATTTTGTATTTAATGATATTTGTTTTGCAATTATAACTTAATTATTTTCATATTAAAGTACTTAATACTTTAATGTGAAATCACTTGTTTCCATATTAAATACTTGAATGTGAAAATCTTCAAACAGATGAAATTCATCCCCCAGACTTTAGAATTTTCAAAATTTTGTCATTTTTAATTCATTATTTTGTTGTTTCTAGCTGATCTGTTTTTAAGCAAATCCTAAGACCTATCATGTTATCTCTTCCCCACTTCAGTGTGCATCTCAAGAAATTGAACCCTAATGCAGTGATCTAATCAAACCACAGCCATAATTTCTAACTATTTAGTATCTGGTCCATATTCATAGCTCTCTGTATCTTTCAACAATGTTTTTTGCAGTTAATTTATTTGAATTGGATGCAGACAAGGTCCACATGCTATGCTTGGTTCTCTTTTAACCTAGGGCATTTATTGCATGCTGTAGACTTTTTTAGAGCCTGGGAGAGTTTTGCTGTAGACCTTCCTATTGTGGACGTGGTTTTGTGTGTCTTCAGAAGTGGTGGTGTGGTGGTTTCCTTTGAGTCTCTGGCTTTAGGGTGTCAGGGGCTCCAGGTCCAGCTGCTTGACCCGTTGTGAACTGCATCACCTTAGGTCAAGTTGCAGCAGCCCTCTGCTTCCAGCTCCTTATCGGCCTCCGTCCAGCGGCGTTGCCACCCAGGTCTGTGCCAAATCATTTAGGGCGTACGCAGGGCAGTTTTTCTAATTCTATCATTTCTTTCTCACTTATTGGCTGAAATTCTTTAAACAAATAGAAGCAAAATTTCCCCCATCATCTAAGCTCCGGGAAGGCAGAATAAGCTCTTTTCTTTAGTTGCTTGTTTTCAGAGTAAGGATTTGGCGCCCTGGCTCTGCTTTTGGGCTTTCCCACTTTTCTTTAATGTTGCTGTGAGCTTGTGGTGGCTTTTTATATATTTTGTGCTTCAGTCCGTTTCAGGCCTAATCTTGCTGGTGTTCCAGGTGCCTCAGATTTGGCTAGCTTGCTTGTTTTCTAGAGGACTGGAGGTCCCAAGCTCATCCTCTGCTGTTTCTGGCCTGGACCTGGCTCACTTGTCTCCCAGTAGTCTTGAGTGGTGTGGAGGACCTAAAGGCGCTTCTCTTCCCAGTGAAAAGAACGATGAGGCTCTTCTCTCTCTCTTTGGGAGTGGAAAAATCCAATTCAGGTTGGTCTTTCAGAATTTTTCTTTTTAAAATGTTATGTCTCTTTCCTTCACATTAAACATCTTGTCAGTATATTAACACATTTACTTGCTGGCTTTATTCTGACATACAGTTTTTATATTATACAAGATAATACCAACACCTACTTAAGAATAGGACTTTTGAAAGAGTATTAATATTTCTTTGTAATTATTTATCCTTTGAATGGTCCACTGGGAATGTAAAAATCAATACACTACTTTCTCTTTTTTTTTTTGTGGTACTGGGGATTGAACTCAGGGGCTATACCCCCAGCCCTATTTTTTATTCTTTATTTTGAAACTGAGTCTCACTAAGTTGCGGAGTGCCTCACTAGGTAGCTGAGGCTGGCCACGGACCCGGATCCTCTGGTCTCAGCCTCCCGAATGCTGGGATCACAGGCGTGCGCCACCACGCCCGGCAAAACACTACTTTCTAAGCCGGGTGTGGTGGCGCACGCCTGTAATCCCAGTAGGCTGAGACAGGAGGATCACAAGTTCACAGTCAGCCTCAGCAACTTCAAGAGGCCTTCAACAACTTCGTGATACCCTGTTTCAAAATAAAATAGGGCTGGGGATATAGCTCAAGGGTAGAATGCCCCTGGATTTAACCCCCAGTACCCCGAAACAAAACAAATCAAAACAGCGACTTTCTAAAATCACTTAGGAAAAGTTTCTTTTTTCTATGGGATAACGTGACCAATTTGAGATAGACTCTTCCAGTTCAGTTTGCTTCAATATTTTCAATGATTGTTTTTTTGTTAAAATTTTATTTTAGCTGGGCGTGGTGGCGCACGCTTGTAATCCCAGCATTCGGGAGGCTGAGACCGGAGGATCTGGGTTCGAGGCCAGCCTCAGCTACCTAGTGAGGCACTCCGCAACTTAGTGAGACCCTGTTTCAAAATAAAGAATAAAAAATAGGGCTGGGGCTATAGCTCGGAGGTAGAATGCCCCTGAGTTCAATCCCCAGTACCGCAAAAAAAAAAAAAAATTATTTTTATTATTTAAAATAATTGCATAGTTCCAAAGCAAAAATTATGAAGTAAAGTGCATTTAGAAGAGGTTTTCTTGGTGTGGGTTCAACAACTTAAAGAAGTTACTTTAAAAGGAGCCAGTTGTGTTGGCACATGCCTGTAATCCCAGTACTTGGGAGGCTGAGATGTGAGGATCACAGGTTTAAAGCCAGCCTCAGCAATTTAGAATGGCTCTCAGCAACTTAGCAAGACCCTTTTTCCAAATTAAAAAAAAAAAAATGGCCCCGGAGGTATGGTTCAGAGGTAAAATGCCCCTGGGTTCCATCCCTGGCGCTACGAAGAAGCACACAGACACCATGGCATTTGTCCTTGTCCCTCTGTGTGAGGGTGCCGTGACGACGCACAGGCGTGCTCCTAGTTCTCTCTCAGACTTTACCCAGCGTCCAGTGGCTGGATCCTGTCATGTCCAGACTGCCACAACGACAACCTTTTGTGTTAGGTATTTCCTGTTTTGTTAATATATATTGGGATAGATCTACAAAAATAGGGTTGCTGTGTTAAAATGTATAAATGTGATTTTTGCCAAATATTACCAAACCGTCCTTTGCTGTACAATTCCTCTGCCAATGCCACAACCAGAGTATTTTGTCAGACGGCTGGTGTTTTGCCCCCTGAGTTGTTTGAGGGTGGCCTCTTCTGCTGTCCTGTTTTGAGATGGTTTTCTGTGAGTGAGGTTGTTCATCCTTGTGTATATTTAAGAGCACATTCACTACTTGGAGAGCTGCTTGAGGATTTTTAGGTTTTGCCCATTTTTCTATTGGGTTGTTAGTCTTTTTCTTGGAATTTTAGGAATCCTTTATATATTAGAGATAGTGTATTTCTTTCTGTGAGGCAAGTTGGAAATGTTTTTTTCCTATTTGTTTTTGCATTTTGCTTATTATGTGTGGTTTTTGTCTTGTGATGTAAGAGTTTTATGTAGTCACATTTATTAACATTTCTTTAATTGCTTTAGAATTTTAAGTCATGAGGAACTTCTTTTTTCCTAAGTTTTAATGGAATCTCTGCATGACTTCTTAGTTTTCCTTTAGATCTTCTAGTCATTTGGAATTTATCTCAAGGTGCAGTATGATGCATGGATTCAGTTTTATCTTCGCTGTTTATCTAGTTGTTGCAACATCATTTGTGAAGTCTTTTTTTGACGTTGATTTGAGACATCTTCTAAAAGGTTATTTCTGGAAAATTTCTTCTGCTTAAGCCTAAGGTCTTTGTGAAATAGATTTTATATTTTCTAAACCCTTCGTAGGCTGGCGTTACGTGTTTATGGCTCTTTTTTTTCTGGGTTGCCTTGTATTTCCTTCTCCTTTATTCTTCCCATAGGAAATACAAACTATTAAATTGTTTATTTTGAGGAAAACCCCCCACAATTTCTTATTTTGATATTTTCTAAAATTTACAAATTAAACCAAAGGTTTAGTGAGTATCATGAAAGAAATGTTCTGAAAACAGGTTACTAATGACATTCAGTGTAGGTTGACTTCATGTGTATTTTCATGTTCTCGATAGCTCTTGCTCTATGTTGAAATTATTTAGAGTTGGTGCAGTTTTTTTTTTAGTAGTTATACTAGTTGACCTAAGTAGTTGAAGTGACATGAAGTCATGAATGACTTTTTTGTATTGTCATGAATAGATATGATGAGTTGTTTTTAATGTCCTTGATCTGTATTAGATCAGTAATCTAGTTAATTGGACAGATGAACTACTTGTTGAAATGAGCCAAGTTATCGCCTACTTCCAGGAATACTAAATAATGAATGTTGGGAAAAGGTTGCTTCCTTAAAGTAACATATCAAAAGATAAGATCTTAAAGAACTAAGCAGTAAGTCTGGTCCCATTACCTAGAGAAAAGCAATGCGAGGTCAAGGATCCAGTTCTGCTTTAGTAATCTATAGTCAAATCTTTGTGAATTGAACTTATTCTTGAAGTTTTATTAGGTTTAGTAAGCTTTCTTAATTTAATAAACAAGTTTCTACCTTAGCTGGCATTTTTTAATTTTGAGAGCTAGAACAGCCCAGTTCACACTTTATTCTAGGTACTAGGAAGTTTTACAACTATAGTTTTTCAGAGATGGTATTAACATCTAGAATTTCAGATTTAGTCAGTCACCAACGTACACCAAATAGTGATCTTAATAGTTAGACAAGGATTAGCACTAGTTTAGTTATCAAGAACAACCTAGAGTAGAAGAGGTTTATGGGGCTCCTAGTTTTAGGGGTTTCAGCCCATAGAGCTGGTTCTGAAGCTTGAACAGCAGCAGCAGTGATGGGGTGTGTGGAAGGATGCTACTGTCATCTCACGAGAGGGAGGGACACACACACGCATGCGCAGGCTCACACCTGTGGACTACAGTTCCCAAGACCACAGCCCCAGGGACTCTTCCTCCAGCCATGTGCACCTGTGTACATTACCACCCAGTAAATCTGTTCAAATTGTTAATCACAGATGAGATTAGAACCCTCATAATTCAGTTATTTTATCTTTGAATATTTTTGCGTTGCCAATATTTGAGCTTTTCTGGGGACAGTCTATATCCAAACCAAAACAAGTTCTGTTTTACTTAAGTTCCCATCAGAGACCTTGGGAGTGTAGTGGATAGTACAAAACTTTTAGGGCTGACTTCTACTAGAAGCATTTGTCTCATCTTATAAGCCACTTCCATGGTACTCACTTGGGGTACTTCTTTACTTTTCTGAGAAATAATAAATCATAGTACACGTACTACTATGCACATGAATGATGAACCATACCAAATTGTAGTACCAAATTGATAATTACCTCTGTGTTGACTAACCTCTAATCTAGTATAGCATTTGGCTAGAAATTGGATGATTCGTTCCTATGACTTTTGTCAAAAGGACTCCAAGTCACTGGGTGGCTATCTGTGAACAAAAATAGGAGTATGATCACAGATGTCCTGTCTGCTGATCACAGATGTCCTGTCCGCTGCACTGTTAGACCTTGTGCGTCCTGTCTCATTCACTCCTCACAGGGACGAGGAGAGGATGTGTTATCTTAATTTTTACAGGAGAGACAACTGAGGTTGAATGCTGAACAATGCTAAGACAGAAAGACATTCATCTGATTTGTGAAAAAGGAGTCTGAATTTCTTATGTGTTAAGTACTAGTTTAATTAGACAAATATATTTGTTGATTCTTTTATGTTCTAGGGAAGTCTGGATACAAAGAACTATGTATGAGATTTGTCTCCATATAGTTGTGTATGCTTTTATTTTCATATATCATAGCATGTTTATACTTTTTTATACTATAGTATCGGGCGCCCCAGGCTGAACCCTCACCGTGAGGCCCCAATAAAGACGCTGCCTGAATGTTGCTGGTTCGAACCTCTCTTTATTATATCTCTCTCTTTCTGGGATCAAGGGCACTACACAAGCAGTAACAAACACAGCACAGAAGTCGTCTTTCCAAACAGTGCCTTTCCAACAGACTTCCAATAACCCTTCTCTCTAGCAATCCGTCTTCCACTAGCAACCCACAACTTTTCCTCCCAGGACTTCCCCAGCAACCCAGCCAACCTCTTCCCAACCGCTTCTTCTTCCCAACCACTTCCTCCCAGAACTTCTCCCAGCAACCCAGCCCAGCAACTTCCCAACAACTCTTTCCCTAGTAACAACTCTCTCCAGCAGCAGCTCTCACTGGGCGAGAGGTGGAGGCTCTTAAAGCCGCGCAGAGCCTAAGCCACGA
>PVLC010019627.1:9031-30440 GCA_004027655.1 Graphiurus murinus
GGGCGTGGTGGCGCACGCTTGTAATCCCAGCATTCGGGAGGCTGAGACCAGAGGATCCGGGTTCGCGGCCAGCCTCAGCTACCTAGTGAGGCACTCCGCAACTTAGTGAGACTCGGTTTCAAAATAAAGAATAAAAAATAGGGCTGGGGATGTAGCTCGGAGGTAGAATGCCCCTGAGTTCAATCCCCAGTACCACACACAAAAAAAAAAAAAAAAAAAAAAAAAGACTAATGTTTATGATCACTATCCCTCATTAAGGTATCCTTCAGTAACCAGAATCGGATACCCTTCTGTCCTTGATTGAACAGTCTGGAAGCAGACTCTTTAAAACTTACATGGACATCAAAGACAGAAACTATAGAGTAAGATACTCGTAGATTTCATTTCAAAACAATGGTTCTTGAATATGGTTTGAGTGTCCCCTAATTTTTGTGCATTGAAGTTTAACCCTTGCTGTGAAGAATTAACAGGATCAAAACTTAATCCACCTATTCTGTTTAGAGGCGGGGACTTTGGGAAGTGATTACGATTAGTTAAGGTTATCTGGGTGCAGCCCACATAATTCAATTCTGGTGGCTTTCTAGGAAGAGTGAGAGAGACCAGACAAGCATGTACATTCCCTTTCTCTTAATATATGATGCCCATCACCAGAGGTCCCTCAGCTTCCCATATCCAGAACCATGGGCCAAAATATACTTCTTTTTCCAATGATAGCCTGCCTCAAGTACTTATGATAGTAATAAAAAAGGTGCCTAATGCCCTAGATAAAATAGCTTAGCATATATGACAAAAAAAGGGTTAATATTATTTATATAAATAATTCTTGTGCATTTATTGGAAAAATATGAACATTCCAATAGTAAAAGGACAAAAGATTTGGTAATTCACAAGAAAATAAACTAAGATGTCCAAAGGGCACAAGAAATATGTTGAAAATTGCTAATAAATGAAAACTACAAATTAAAGTACTGTTGCATCTTTTTCTATTAGGCTGTCAGTCGTTTTAAAGTAATTTTAATGTTTTGGGTAGAAAATAATGTGTGGAAATAATGAGAAGAAATAATCATTTGTATATTCCAACCCTAAATGTCAGTACGTACATCTATCTTATAGTCAAGATAAAACAAGTGGTCAAATGGTCAAAACTGCTTTGCAAGCATGTGCATTGCACATATTATTTCTCAGAACAAAACACTGAAACCAATTAGATGACTAAAAGACAAAATAGGTTAAGTAATTTTCTATGAAACACTGTGTGTATTTCTTAATAGTTTGAACAGTGAAGAAGAATCCACTAAGTAAAAAGCAGTCTAAAAGCCATATGGATATTAAAATACCATTTTTGTTTCCTATGTATAATCATCCAAGCCTGTTTCTGATTACAATTAGCACTCACTTACCCGTTCGTGGGCCATGAAAGGACCAAGTCTTGTGGTTATATGATAATTAAAAGTCTTATGCATGAGCCTCTGAGAATCTGCAGTAATTTGACATTTTAAGGACATGTCTGGTCATTTTGTAGAAGATGAGCATCAATAATTTAAAAAATTAGGTTTATTCTAATGTATGTATTTCATTTTTATTGGCAGAAGCATGAACTGATATTCATCTTTGCAAGTATTTTCTCATAGATGCTTTTTTCTTTCTAACAGAATAAAATGCTAGGTGTTAGACTAGGTTTGCAGTATTAATTCTTTAAGTCCTCTAGTGTTAATAAACTGGAAGATTCCTAGGTCTTACTGAATTGAGAGTTAAAGGAAATTTATCACATAATAGTAAACTCAAATTTCACTGCTATCATAGGATCTTAGCACACACCTTTACTTTTCCCCACTCTTTCCGGTGAAGTATATTGGGAAGTTTATCTTGAATTTTAGTAGATGATATCTTGTTATCTGCCAGGCAAGGCAGCTCTTAGTGTTAGAAATCTCATGTCACCATACTCCACTGCTGCTTCTCTCAGTGATCCCATTTCTACCAGACATCTAATGTGTCTAGAATATACAGAATGGATTATGGCAAGTGGAAAGGTGCAGAAGGGTATTAATTGAGCAAAGAAATAAACAAATGGAAAGTGAGTGTGGTAGATGACACCAGTGCTCACAAGTATTCACTGCCCAACATGGAATTCAGGATTATACATCTCTTTTAATTGCAATCCAGCCTGAGGCATACTATATGTTTGACCAATCACATGTAGCAATTGTGAGTTATGTCTTTTTCCAGCAGAAATGTTAGGAACTGGCTACCTGGTAATATGCTTTATGTCTTCATTCTCCATAAGAGTAATATTGCTCCAGAAAAAAAGACTACTGGATTCCAAAATGAAAATCATAGGTTCCCAACAAGTCTCAACAACTTAGCAAGGCCCTCTGTAACTTAGTGAGACTCTGTTTCAAGATAAAAATAATAAAATAAAATAGGCTGGAGGTGTAGCTAAGAGGAGGAATGCCCCTGGATTCAATTCTTTGTAAAACACACACACACACACACACACACACACACACACACACACACTGATGATATTAATGTTAAACAGAGCTGAGACAAGTTATAAAGAATATTTGTAATGTCATTAGGTATAAACCTTTGTTTTTATAAGCCACAGGATTTAATTTACTTGTTTAGCTGTTTAATTCTGGAGGAATGATGGATCAATTACAATTGCAGTATAATTTCATGTATCCCGAGTATTGCTACAAGTTTTAAAATCAGTTAGGCCTAACTTAAAATTCTGTCTCAGACAGATGGTGAAAGTTGTGACATTGGAAATTGTGCTTATTCTCTCTCAGCCTCAATTAGTCTGCCTTCAGTAAATGTATTTATTTTATAGATATTCCCATGACAGAGTTTGATGGGTCATCATATATCAAGGATGATTTAGTAAGATATCCTCATTGAATATTAGTATCTTTCATTTTATTTCCCAAAAATTCTCATCAGGAATTTTCTGTATCATCAAATTATATAACATTGTGTTCTGCATATATATGGGCATGATGTGTATGGGTCCTAGTGACAGTTCTTGAATATTTTCTTGGATAGAACAGATATATGGGAAAGCAAAGACAGACTCCGTTTAATGTTATAAATAGTCTGAAGTTTTTAGTATTATTAGAGTGATATGAAGGTTTTTTTCCCCTTGTTCAAACTACTAGAGGAGTACTAAATAAAAACCAATCTGAATATCTTCAAACAAAAATGTAAAATAGATACTGAGAGAGTAATATATTTAGGTTCAAGTTATAACTATTTATTCTCTAACAGTATTATTGATAGGGCCATAATGTAATTTAATGATGCATTTATAAGTTCATTCTCTTATAGTTGCAGGACATTTGTATAAATATAGTTCATGAGGTTAGACAGATGTGAAGAGATAGGGTAGAGGTGAGAGATGCGCTGTGAACTATAGCATATTTGTTGACAGCTCCATCTAGAGAGATGAGGTCTATTTACCACATGCTTTTGTACTATCCTATGTCATTTTAAACCACAGAGTGTGGCATAAGTAATTATATGTGAATTTCAACTCTAGCCTCTAAGAATAGTTTCTCCTTTCTGTTACTGAAGATACTAGTTCTTGGAGCACTGAGTCATCAGGTGAGATGTGAAAGTACCTTGTTGGAGAGATCAGGTAGAGACACACTGGTGCTAAATGAAGAGTGTAAGTTAGTCATTTGAGCCTGAAATTCCAGCTGATTCACTAAGGCACCCTCTGTGTGCATAGTGAAGCCATTGGGAGCTGAATCCTCCCTTGCAGTTGCTGCAGTTCATGGCATGTGGGTTAGAGACAGATGGTACAGACAACCCTCTCCTGAGTTCTAGATGAGTGAAATTCTGGATCAGTGAAATTGTGTATGGTATAAAATGGTTATGCAAGCCACTAACGTTTAGGATAGTTTGTTATACAGTAATAAGCAACCAAAAAGTGCTAAAAACTGCTTCTCAGTTATAAAATGATTGAAATATTCTTTTTTTAAATAAAATTCTAGTTTTACATTCTTCTGACTTTGAATAATTACTCTATTTTCTGCTGTTATTTTGGTAGACATAGCTATCACACCCTTATTATAACCCCAAATATTTTTTCTCCATAAATTTTTCTCTCATATACATGAAAAAGAAATAATCAGTACAGTATAAAAATAGCAATTCTAGAAATCATAAGTACAACTATATTTATTATGTCTCTAGAAATAACTTAAAATTAACTAAAAGGCACATGTAAATATTCTTACTAGTCATCTTTAATAGTTAAATAATTCTTAATTGGGTAACTTATAAAAGAATAAATTGTGAAATATTTATATAGTTTACTACCAATAATTACATGTGTGAAAGGGCAAAAAACAATTAGTACTTCGTGTGCAAATTAAAATCTGTGAACATCATTAAACTCAAGCTAACAGGAGACCATTTGAATTATTTATACATGATTACTTTCCTCAAAGTTAATCACTCCTTTGGATTTTCCAAAATGGTTGAGCTCTAAGGTGTTTATCAGACTAAAAATTTCAATTCTGAGGGCCGTTCCAGCCTGAGAACACAAACTCTATCATAAAGCAATTTCTCATTTTAAAAAGAAAGAATGGTGCACTGGGGCACATCCCTTCTCCTTAAGTTCAGGAAATTGAAAACCATTCATTTAAGTCTTCCTCTTTTCTTTGAAATAAGGTTTCAATTGCTCATTCAACTAGTTTTTGAGATTTTGAAACATTCCAGACCAATTCTCCATTAAAGTTTGAGTTTCCTTAAAAGCACCACTTTCTTTTACATGCTACCAAAAAAAAAATAGTCTAATTCCAAATATCTATTGTTAGGATAAAGCAAACAATAGTCAAAGGAATGTGAAAAGCACTGTAGTTTTCATACATAGAATAATGATGCAAGGTATCTTATCTAGATGGCTCAAGCAGCTCTTAATTCATATGTTCTATTTTTATAATTTTATTTTGTACATCAAATCATGCTAATTAAAGAATTAGATATAATGTAAAGGATAAAATTATCATTTTTCTTTTTAAGCATTCTTTTTCAAAGTTTCAAGACATTTTATTCTAATATTATGCATACACATTAACTATTGATAACAAATTTTGGCTAAGTAATAGATTTAATTTTTTTCTATTATTGATTAAAGCTTTTATTATATAATTTTTTTGCTATTTTTATTGCTTGAGGACCACTGGAAAAAAGGGTTAACATTTATCATTGCCTTTTCTTTTTACCTGAGAGGATATGTTGGCCATAACTTATATGGCTAAAGATGTTATATGAGAACAAATTCAGGAGACCCACATTTTAAACAAGTAAATAAAGGTGAAATTATCATCCTAATTCTCATATGAATCTATAGTACATGAAAATAGAAGAAACAAAGGTGAAGAGAGAGTGAGAAAGAAATAAACAGATGATATAGAGATAGAGATAGAGAGATAGGCGGGAGAGAGGAGGAGAAGAGAGAATGAAGCAATAATAAGAACACAAATATGAATAAGAAGAACAACAAGAAAAAAGTGAGGAGAACAGAGAGGGGATGATGAAAAGAGAAAGAGGAAAAACCAACTTGAGGGAGAGATGGAGAATGGTAGAGCTGATAATGAGGTAGAGAAAGGGAAGGGAGAGGCAGAGAAAGTAACGATTCAAAGAAAAATCTGTAACATTTATATAAAATTTTATCCTGATTAATTAAACTTAAAGTCAGTCCTTTAAATTAGAGTTACATAAAACTTATCCAACTGCTTTCCAAAGTTTTTTCTCCAGGCTATTTGAAAGCCCCTCTTAGCCTCAACTCTGTCATCATTATTCCTCTTTGAATCTCCTATTCTTTTTCCCCAAGCTCAAAATAATTGAAGAAACCTGAATGATACGTGCAAAAGAGAAGAAAATTATAGCCTACTCCAGAGCTATCTTTAGAATGCAAGCAATAAATAACATCCCAAAATATCAGTGCTCTACTGTTATAAAACCTTTCCTTGTTAAACTTCTATGATTCTTTAAAAAGACTCAACACCACTTATTACATTATATTTTAACAGAATAAAATTTTTTGTTAAGAGCATAAAATATTAGTAGTGATATATGTGTTTTTGTGTGTGTACACTTAAGGGATACTTAGTAGACAGCTAATATACTACTGGAGGGATAAGCAATGCTTTTTGGTTGGTTATGATATATTAAGTAAGTTTTTCTTTTTATTTTATTTATTGGTGTTGGGGATTGAACACAGGGGTGTTCTATCTCTGAGCTACATCCCAAGTTCTAGTTTATTTTTTAGTTTGCAACAGGAACTCACTAAGTTGTTAAGGCTGGCCACAAACCTACAGTCCTCCTGTCTCAGTCTCCAAAATACTGGGATTATAAGCATAAGCCATCACACTCAGCTTAACCACATCTTTTAAAAATGTTTTTTATTAGTGCATTGTAATCATACATCTTTGTGAGGTACAAGCTGGTAGAGGGATCCATGCACACATCTCTCATTTAACCCATGCCCTATTATCACCGTATTCCCTCCCCTCTCCCTCTTTCTCAGGTTACATTTAGTGATTGACTTTGGTATATTTATGAATATACATCATGTGCACTAGGGTGTGTCACTCTCCCCCCTCCAATAACCTTAAGTCACCGTCTTTGTTTATCTAAGGTCGCTTTCTTTGTCTAGAGTCCCTCTTATGACCCACTTTATCCCTAGCTTCTGCATATTAGAGCATCTGATTTTTTACTTTTGTGACTGACTAGTCTCACTTAACATAATGTTTTCCAGTTCCATCCATTTCCCTGCAAATGACATGATTTTGTTCTTCTTTATGGCTAAGTAAAATTCCATGGTGTACATATCTCATAGTTTTGTAATCCATTCATATGTTGATGGCTTCTTCCATAGTTTGGCAATTGTGAATTGTGTGGTTATAAACATAGATAGAAAAACAAAAAAGCCCAGAATAGACAAAGTAATTCTTAGCAACAAGAACCATGCAGGAGGCATCACAATACCTGATCTGATTTCAAACTATACTACAAAGTCACAGTAATAAAAACAGCATGGTATTGACACAAAACAGACATACATTTGGAGCAGAATAGAAGACTCAGAAACAAACCCACACACTTATAGCCAACTGATTTTTGACAAAGGAGCCAAAAACATACACTGGATAAAAGATAGCCTCTTTAACAAATGGTGTTAGCAAAACTGGTTAACCATACGCAGAAAAGTGGAATTAAACACAATTTTTTATTTACACTGTTTTCAAGTTAAAATGAGTGTATAGAGACATAATCTCATAAGTCAAGGAGGCTGTGTATTGTTGGTTGTTTAACCTTGTGATCATGTGACTGGCTGGGATCTAGACTGCCCAGCAGCAGGGGACACTACTGTACTGAATAGGGCTTGCCTAAGTAAATATCAAAATTTAAAATTTAGAGTACAATTTCTTTTCAATATGTCTTTCTTTTGCACCATAATAAAATAAAAAAAAATTATAAGTTGAACGTTGAACCATTGTAAGTTGGGTACCATCTCTATTTTAACGTTTCAAAATATAGTTTGAGCTTAAGAAAAACTCTTTTAGGTAAACACAATTTTCTCTTAATAGCTTAAAATTAAACACTCTTCAATAGTTACATCTGAATAAAACCTAAAGATTTACCACCTAAGAGAACTCCAAGCAAACATCCAAAAAGCAAGCAAAGACATGAGACTGACTGTGTCATACAAATACAGAGAGTGTGTGATATTTTATAAGCCATCCAGATATTTTGCCAGTGTCTACTCACAGATTCTGTTTGAGGAGAAATCTGTGATTTTATTTAAATATGGGTATCATAAGATGTGGGACACATTAGTCTAGCAGTGAGACAGGATTCTTGAAATTTTGGGCTCCTTACATGTAAGCCAAAGTAACATACATTCCCTACAGGACATATGAAAGCATACAAATGAGTCTGACTCCAAGAGTAATAAGTTGTATAAGTTAAGAAAAGGAATATAATTCTGCCCCTATATTGGGACCAATACAACTATGAAAGAAACTAATCGGAGGAAAAATTACTAAAATCTGATCTAAAATGGTTAAATTGATCTGAAAGTTAAATTGACATTCTCATTTCTTTTTAAACAGTTTGCTTCATTCCTTCATTCATTGTCAAAGAAATATCTCTACAACTTGTGATGAAAACTACTTTACAACAGCAAGAATATTTGAATTTTGTTTTTAATTAGCTGAAGACAATTTCCCATTCTTTAAGGACATCTAGCTTCTGTGGTGATCAGAAAAGCAGGTATAGCAGATCATGACTGGCCAGCTTAAGGGTTTTACACATAGGTAAAAAGGATATAATGAAAATGTGTGACCACTAAAAGGGAGAGATCTGAAGAGAAGTTAAATGAGAATGATACAGGACTGTACTGACAAGGTAGCTGTGGGGTTAGAGAATGACAGGAGGATGGGGGTAAAGCCAGAAAAGAGGATTTTGTAATTGTAGACATCAATTATACTGGCCACTTTCAATTAGAACAGAAGTACAATATTTACAGAGAGGTGCCCAACATGCTACCTCTTGATGTGGCAGATGATAGAGATGGAAATATTGGGATGGCTTTTCAGTTGCTGGCTGTGATCACTGTGTAGAATCCAACAAGAGATGGAATATAGGAAGAGAAGCAGATCTGGAGAGATGAAAATATAATGAGTTCAGTTTGGGATATAGTACAACTGATATTGCCATGTGATACTTTGAATCCAGGCCACTAGGAAATTTGTAAAAGCAGAAATGATCTTGTTTTGGTTTCATGATCATTAGGGGGAGCCCTAGCACCTTTAATGTTGCCGTAGTTTATAAAGAGAACAGAAATCTTGCCATCATTCCCGAAAACAAATGCTATTTTACTCACAATGTTAGCATTTTCTAAAAATTGTCTGCACATCAGTCTCATATGTGACTGCAATGTTTGTGAGATAGACTCTAATGTGTCTTTCAAATTGCCAGTCGCACCTACTTTTCCTCTTCCTAGCAAATATAATGGGAAGTAAGTTTCTTTACATTACATGTCTTACATATCTTTTGAAATACCAAGGAATTTTTCAAGATATAAACCAAAGAGCAATAAATGTTACCAATGTCACCATTTCTCTACCTCCTCCTGAAGAGGAAGCACCACAGAATAAAAGAAAAAGAAATTTTCTATGAATTGTTCTATTTCTTTGGCCTAGAATTATTTAGGTCTGAGAGCAATCTGAATGGCTTACTGATTCCTTATTTATCTTAATACCTAAACCATACCTTTGACCTGCTTTCCTATGTTTTAGCTACTAAATTCCATAGGGACATATGCTCTAGTGATGTTAAACTTGAGCCTTTCAGTGCATATTATGTGTAGGTGAAAATATCAATGTTAGCCTGAATGTCTGCCAGTCTCCAATAATAGAATTGTGCACTGAGGAAGGCATAAACTGCCACATAGACTCTTACATCTTCATTGAGCCTTTTGATATGCTGCTGATCAAACCTAATGACTATGGCCAAGATCTCATACAACTGGCGAAACATTATGTTCCAGAACCATGAATGAGTATTGGCTTGGCATCATTAGTCTAGGCAAAGCACAAAGGAACACCTACCCATATGAGGGATAGGTGCATGCAGTTGCACACCACTGGAAGGTTGACTTAGAACTAAAGTCTTATTTTGTGATCATCTTTCATTAGAAAAAAATAGAGATTCAGAGTAAAAAGGCATAGATGAGGCTTTGATTAGTCATTGCAGATTAAAAGGACCAGGGAGAAGTGGATTCCAGGAAACTTGGCCTCTTTACAAAGTCTATTAGACCTCATGCTTACTGCTAGATTATGATGGCTGTTCCTATAACTATTGCCTTTTCACTGATCTTAGAAGTAAGATGCTGGTGGTTAAATGTATTAGTTTGTGAGGACTACCATAACAAATATAGTAACTGGTGGCTTAAACAGCAGAAATTTACTTTCTCACAGTTCTAGAGGCTGGAAGTCCAAGAGGAATGTGTGAGCAGGTTTGGTTTCTCCTGAAGCTTCTCTCCTTGGTTCACAGATGTTCTCCTTCCTGTGTCCTCATATGGCCTTTCCTCTATGTGCATCCCTCATGTTCTTCTTGTTTAATAAAGGACATCAGTCAGATTGGATTAGAGTCCACTTAAATAAATCTTTAAAAACCCAGTCTCCAAATAAAATCACATTCTATGGCACTGGGGATAGGACTTTGTCATATGAATGGGGGGGGTTCAGAACTCTTTTTGATTCAAATAAGTACAGCTAAGAAACTATCATAGCATTTAACTGTCAGTACTTTTTAACATGGTATATCTGAAGACTGCAATTCATAAAATCTCAATGGATAGAGTATATCCTTAAATACTAACATCTTCTGAAAAATATTCTATTTTGAGTGTTTCATTATTTGGGAAGAGGGCTAAAATGCTAGAGTTATATCAAGGAAAATTTCATATGAAAAGCATATTATATTTTATAGTATGCCTCTACTTTAATGAGGCCTGTAGTAGTCACATACTAGCATTCATTTCTTTTTTTTTTTTCTTTCTTCTTTGCGGTACTGGGGATTGAACTCAGGGGCCTTCTACCTCTGAGCTATGCCCCCAGCCCTATTTTTTATTCTTTACTTTGAAACCAGTTCTCACTAAGTTGCAAAGTGCCTCACTAGGTAGCTGAGGCTGGCTGCGAACCGGGATCCTCTGGTCTACTAGCATTCATTTCTTATATCATTCCTTTCACTTTAATAAACCACCCTTCCCCAGATTCTTGCCAGATAACCCAAGCATGAATCCCTAAGCAAGGGACCTCATGCCATTTCTCTTAGATCACTTTTCTTCTGTTTTCTCATTAGCTTTGCAGACAGGTGATGGTGCGAACAAAGTTATTAGTATAGAACCTATCATACTGAATGCAAGAGCAAATGTAAGTTATCTCTCTTCTATTAATAAGGCAATATATTTGAGTTATGTAATGTTATTATCCAATTTCTGTCCTATAACTTTCTTTCATTGCTGTTATAAATTTCAATATTATCACTAGGTGTTGAGATTGTGAGTATACGACAGATATTCAAGCCTTAACAAGAATTACCATGCTTAAAAACTCTAAGGAAAACTATCCTTACACAATTTTCTTATTTTGATTTTTAAAATTTTTATTTTAAAACATTCATTAAGTGCCTACTGTATGCCAAATATTATCCCAGACTATGGCTATGCTATGTTATAAAAGAAGAAAAAGTCTCTGCTCTTGTGAAGTTTAGCATCTATAGGGATAGATCAATAACCCAGCAACCCTCAAACTGCTGAGACATATTTGTATGTGGAATAAAGGACATAAGCAGAATGCTTTTTCATAAATAATAGTCAGTGTAGTCAACTGTAGAAATGACCTAAATATTTTATGCTTCCATACCTTTTGAAATGTGACACTGTAGCATCTTCCTCTGCTGGATTCTATTTCCTCTTCTTTTAATTCTGGGCTACCCTGTGATTTTCACTGATCAATGAACTGGGTCTACAGACAGTGTAACTGCTCAGCATGAGCCCTTAAATCGCTCTCTCTCCCCTCCATTTTCACCCTGTGAATAACATAGCCTTGGAGTGGAGAATGTGAGAAACAAATGGGTGGGTGGGGGCAGGGGGGAGTCTTTCTAACTGAAGTTGCTTTAGAGAAGCCAGCTCCCAATGGCATACAGTTGACTTGGGCTAAATGAATGATCTAGTCTAAACAGGAGACTTGTCTAATCAAGTCCAACAAAAATTATTGGTATGAAGAATAATGGGCTGCAAAAAGGTTATTGTTTCAAACTATTTATGACATTGCTATGATAAGTTAATCTAAGTGATTTGGTTAAAAAATACATTATGTTAATTGAGATTAGTCAGTCACAAAAAGTAAAATCATATGCTCTCCCTAATATGCGGAAGCTAGGGAGAAAGTGGGATGTAAGAGGAAGGAGAAACCTTAGATGAGCAAAGAAGGTGACTTAACTGAAGGTGATGGGGGTGGGGAGGGAAAAACCCTAATGCACATGATGTATGTTCAGAAACATAACAAAGTCAATCACTAAACTGAACTTGAGAAGGAGGGAGGGGGAGTGAGTGGGGCAGGAATTGGGGAAGGGTTAAACAAGAGATATGTGCATGTATGCCTTTACCAGCTTGTACCTAACAAAGATGTATGATTACAGTGCACCAATAAAAATAAAAAATAATACAAAAAAGGGTCTGGAGGAAAACACACCAAATTCTGTGTACATGTATATATGTATCACTTCGAACCTCACTTTGATGTATAATTCCAATGTACCAATAAAAGTATATTAAAAATTAAGGCTTTAAACATGGATTTAAGCTAAGACCTAGGACAATAGTCATTCTTTGAAAAAGCATGCCAACAGAGTTAAGACTTCTGCTAAAGACTTTCAGCTAACTAAGATCAGCACATTTATAAACTCAGTGTGGGACCATATGGTTGGAAAATATCGCACAATTAATGGGATAGGATAAGATTGTAAATATTATGTATTGATATTACACAAGGCTTTGTAGGTTATGAACAGGAGTTCATAGCTGAGTAAAAGGGGAAATTAATTATTTTAAGAAGGAAAGTAATATAATTTAATTGGTATTTTATAAAAATTAGAGTGTCAAAGACCAGGTAGGAGGCTATTACAATACTATGGAAAAGATATAGTACTTTATAACAACCTTTTATTTTTTTCCCTTAATAGACATGACAATTATCTGAGATCTCTTCAAATTATCTTTGATAAACTCTGATGAGTCTCTCTACTTCTACTGTTGTCTCTGAATAAATTGATGGTGTTTTCCATATTTTCCTATAGCTTTGTATCTGTTAACATGGGTGTTGGTGGGTGCTACAGAATCTCTTTCTAAACAGACTTTTGCTTTTAGTTATATGAAAAGTTCACATTCCAAACAGCAAGACAATGTTTTTGTTGACTTCCTATTTTTTACTATAAATACATTTCTCCTGATGTTTGCTTTATCCTTTTATAGATCTGATTTCCAATTTTAATCTAACATTATCCATATTTTCTTCCAAAATATCCATTCACTCAAATTTTTTGAAACTTTAACATGGATTCAAAGAAATTTTTTTAAATCAGTTGAAATACTAAAAAATTCCTTCTATTTGATTTTTAAAAACTTGTTTGTTTTTTTAGCAGTCTGTTCGATCGTTTTCAATGCTTTCATGTAGTTTCTTTATTCATATGAATTATGTATTATTCTTCATTTGCCTAATACACAATAACTGTATAATATTGTATAATAATATAAATAAAAATAAAATTCAACTTGCAGGAGCAATGTAATAATATGAAGTTAAAGCTAAAAGGGAAATTAGAAATTGATTTCATTCAGTGTTTATATTTATAGAGAAAATCTAGCTGGTAAACAACAAAATCAGAAATAATGTTGTGATGTCTTCCAATACTGTAAGCTATCTACCAGGAAAATATAAAAACATTGTAGTCTATATAAGCCAGATATTAAGCCAATGTTTTGGTATTTGACTCCAAATTAAACAGTTCAGGCATTCATGAAAATTTCTCTTTGGAAAAATGATTAGAAACATCCTTGTGGAAAATTCCAACTATGCCTGGGATATAGGCTTACTAATTTCTAGCAAAAACTTTTGACTTTTCACTTCAATTTTATCAAATACAGATCTGAAGATCATTCCATCTCCTTTTCTTTTGAGCTCTATCATCTATTTAGTTGGAGTTTAAAGAGATGACATTGATGGTGCACAAAATAATGGTCACTATGAACTCCTTTCATTAATTTTGCTTTTTGTACATTCAGTTATTTTGTCCTCAAGGGAAGATAATATTTTCCTATTGAGGTACAGGTTTCACTATTATATTATTAGTCAAAGAAAGGTCCAAAGTCTCTTGTTTCTATTGAAACATAAAGGTTTCCCTGGTAGTGATTCTATTGACTACCTAATAATTTTTATTTGCATTAAAAAATTATAACCACATGGATAGCAGTCAATAAGATAAAAATAAAATAGAAAACATATATGAGAATGCCTAAAGAAATTACAAAATCAGAATATAGTTTTTCATTGATTTATAAAACTTTGAAAATTTTGCTTTTAATCAACAAAGGATCAAAGGAAAAATATAAATTATTTGAGAGATACTTTTGAAAATACATATCAGTGGAGTGATAAAGAGTCATCCATTTGAATCTAGAATATCTTTTGTTGTTTGTTTGTTTTTCTGGTCTTGTTAAAATCAATGATCTCAGGATGGTAAAAAAAATACAAAAATTCATGAAACATGCAAAGAGCATGGAACAAAAGGAAATTTAAAATAAATATTGTTGTAATACAAGGGAAAGACAATTCTCCATATCAATCTGACCTTGTATCAATCATTAATCTGATTATAAAATCAGCATTAAACTCTCTTTAACTTCTGTAATTTAACTCTCTTTTACTCAAGAATTTTTATAACCTGAAAGCAAAAGACTTGACACCAAGTTATGCCCATAGGTTAGGGAACTATGACTACCCATTTCCTTTCAGTTTTTGTTAAGTGCATGATTTGAGCTCTCCTTTAATTCAGTGAGGTCAATTACCCATTCTAAACAGTTTACTAATAGGTACTAAAGTAGTGCAAAATATTTCTCTTGACATATGTATTAGAAACTGTTAATACTTTTATACAGTATAGGTTTGTGAAAGTTTTTCTATTGTTAATTGAACAATTCAAAAAGTGTTATACTCTGTTTTTCTAACTAGACTCTTATCTATTTTAAGAAAAGGATTATGGCTACTGTTGTCTGCATTCTCCATATTCCTTAGTTAAATCTTATCATGAAGCATTATATCACTCATTTAACAAAATTCATTATATTCTTTATGGAAGGCTAACCACTAAAAGAAAAAAAAAGTATATTTGTTATTGAAATGCCCAAACTAAGAAAAAAAAATCACCAAATACTTTTACAAAAATTATTATTTTTGTTGTCAATTATATTTTAGACAGAGAAAGAAAGATGTTACAAAAGTATCTCCATAGCAGCTCCACTAATTTGCAATCCCACCAACATTGTTTAAGAGTTCCTATTTCCCCACGTTCTTGACTACATTTATTGTTTTTTGACTTCTTTATGATTGCCATTTTAATTGGAGTTAGGTAGAAACTCAGTATAGTTTTGATTAGCATTTCCCTGATTGCCAGTGATGTTGAATATTTTTTCATATATTTATTGACCATTTGCATTTCTTCTTTTGTGAAGTATCTATTTAGTTCAATTGCCCATTACTTGATTGGTTTGTATGTTTTTTTTTTTTTTTTTTTGGTTTTTTTTTTTTTGCGGTACTGGGGATTGAACTCAGGGGCATTCTACCTTCGAGCTATACCCCCAGCCCTGTTTTTTATTCTTTATTTTGAAACAGGGTCTCACTAAGTTGCGGAGTGCCTCACTAGGTAGCTGAGGCTGGCCTCGAACCCAGATCCTCCTGTCTCAGCCTCCCAAATGCTGGGATTACAAGCATGCGCCACCACGCCCGGCGGTTTGTATGTTTTTTGAGTGTTAAGACTTTTAAGTTCTTTGTATATTCTAGATATTAGTCCTTTATCAGATGTGCAGCTGGAAAAGAACTTCTCCCATTCTCAACACTCTCTCTTTAGATTCTTGATGGTTTCTGTTGATGAATAGATTTTTTTTAGTGTAATGCCATTCTATTTATTAATTCATATTTTAATTTCCTAATCTTTGGTGGTCTTACTGAAAAAGTTTTTACAAGTGCCTATATGTTGGAGTGTTAGACCAATGCCCATTTGAAGTAATTTCTAAGTCTCTGGTATAAGTTGCAGGTCATTGATTCATTTTTGAGTTGACTCTTGTGTAGGGAGACAGGTTGAGTTTAATTCAATTTTTCTAAAAATGAATGACCAGTTATCCCAACACCATTTGTTGAAAAGGCTGCCTTTTCTCCAGCATGTTTTTGGAACCTTTGCCAAAAATCAATTGTCAATACGTGTGCGGGTTTATTTTTGTGTCTTCTATTCTGTTCCATTGGTCTATGTGTCCATTTTTGTGCAAATACCATGCTTTTTTATTACTAAAGCTCTGTAGTATAATTTGAGGTGAGGTATTGTGATGCCTCCAGTGTGGTTCTTAGTACTTGATAATTGTTTTGGTTACTCTGGGTCTTTTGTTTTTCCAAATGAATTTTAGGACTGAATTTTCTAGTTCTGTGGCACCTACATAGTTTCTCCAAGATGGCTCCTGCCTTTGCTCTATGCTCACCAGATGAGACACTGGGAGCTCCCTTTAGTCCTCTGTTCATTGTGCTTTTTCCTATTCAACATTTTTCATGTCTTTCTTCTGTTGAGTTCAGACTGCTTTTCTTCTCCTGCCAAGTAGTCTTACTGATTTTTGGGTTCTGAGCCTTGGAGCAGCCCAAACACACTGCCTTCCTCTATTTGTCATCTTTAATCTCCTCTCAAGTTTCTGGTAAATAGGGACTTGGCCTTCATGAATCTTTTCTCCTTTGTGCATGCTTTCAAAGTGGGGACAAAAAGTATATGTTTAAAGGAACATATAGGTATATATGCATGTAAGTTATAGTAAGTGCTACATCTAAATATAGTTCTACCATATCCTAGATATTAACAATGAAAAAACAACTTCAGATAAAATGTTTAGAGAAAGATGATATTTAAATTGTAGCTTGAAATACATTGACAGTATTTTGTGATTCATTGCATATTTCACAGATCATTCTGCTTTCTGTGTATAGAATGAAATAGTGTGAAGAAAAGTTAGAAAGAAACCTCTATTTTTAGAAACCATCATAATCACTCATTCATGAAGCAATGTCATATGTAAACAGAGAATGGATTTATAGTAGTGTTGGACAGAAACCCCAGTTTTGCAGATCCAAAAGATCAAGATAACCATGAAATAACTCTTTGGCTTTCTAGTATCTTTAAAATCTGACAATTCTAGTCTTTGACAAAATAAATATGTTAAATAAAGTTTGCTAAATTATTGCATCAGTTAAAAGCAAAATGTATAGTAGCATGATGTATTAAAATGCTAGAAAACTTATAAATCCTGCTGAAGATTTTCTTTTCTGTCTTGTGTAATATGAATAAATGTGCTGAAGGATTATACCTGAATGTCTCTTTTGAGACCAGTGATTGATTTTAAATAACAATTGGTTTAATCATAAAAACATATTATGTGAAATTTCAGTAGGAGAAAGATATTTTGTTTATCACCAAAGGTCACTTTCCATATTCTCATTTTAGTAGTGATATTGTATATTGTTGTTGTAGTGGATCCATACAGCTTGTCTAACACTCTTTCCTTTAAAAAATTTAAGGTTCACCTTGTAACATAATGTTTTTTTAAGACACTTTGGGCACAATGGGAAGAAGATAGTTTATCAGTACAGTGTTGATCTGTCTATTGTGAAATCACCTTTTACACTAGATGCATTTGTTACTCTGATATAAATATTATCAGACACATGAGTAGTGATAAGTGACTCAGATTGCAGAGCCTTCTGCTCACAAAATATAAAAAGTAACTAAAGTTTAAAAAAGTACTCCATTAAAATGGGTGGGTAGCCTACAGATAATCTTAAATATCAGTGATGTTTATTGCATATATTATGTACTGAAGAGTTCGGTGGCAGAAGTATTATATCACTATTGAAACCATCTAGAGCCTGTCATATGTACTGTGTTATTCAGCTTGTCCAGAGACATTTAGACAATAGATACTCTTGATTAATATGCTATCCCTTCCTACTCTACTGATCACTATAAAATATTTATAATGTGTTTTGAAGCATATATAAATTCACTTTATAAAATGTATTTACAGTGTGCCCATTTGCACACTTATTACTTAAAGCCTTGGGTTGAATTTTTGTGGTAATTTCAACTATCCAAGTGCTTACTTTTTTCTTCTTAAGCAGATTATTATTTTTAATTTTTAACTTTGTAATTAAAAATCCATCTTAGAATTTTATTTTATGATCTTTTATGGCACAATATATTGTATACTACAGTAGGAGTTTACACTATCAAGTCTTCAGCAAGTACATGGAAACGATTTGTTAAAAGGCAAGTAAAAGATTTTGATGCCTGTTGGAATTAATAAAGTTTTTTCTCTATTCAAATACATGTTAGGGCTTTTATGTAATACAGATTCATAGAAATTAGCCTGCCACACTAGCCAGGGTTGGTTCATCCTTAGGGTAGTCTTTTGTAGAAGTCCTTGGAGATCTCTCTAAGAGGTCTTCCTGCTGTTTGAGACTGCTGTTTTGGATAAAGTGAGAAAGGCAAAAGGTCTAAGCTCGGCGTGGTGGCGCACGCTTGTAATCCCAGCATTTGGGAGGCTGAGACCAGAGGATCCAGGTTTGTGGCCAGCCTCAGCTACCTAGTGAGGCACTCTGCAGCTTAGTGAAACCCTGTTTCAAAATAAATAATAAAAAATAGGGCTGGGGGTGGGGGGTGTAGCTCCGAGGTAGAATGCCCCTGGGTTCAATCCTCAGTACCACAAAAAAAAAAAAAAAAACAAAAAAAGGTCTAAAACTCTTATGCTAATTTCAAGTTCGTGGAAATTTTATAAAGACTTAGAGGCCAGAGGTGCATCTTGTAGGTGCATCTAAAATGGAATGGATAAAAAAAAACCAGTGCTTATTAAGCCATTAGGGTCAAATAGTCAGTTTGTCTGCTTCTTATTTCATAAACCTCAATTTTTGTTACTTAACTAGGCTTTGAAACTCTATATCTATCTCATTTTATAATTAGTATTTCTCATCATGTATCAATATGTTGGCTTTCTCGTGCATGTGTGTGTATGTTGTTTTTCCATGTCCATTTCTATTGGTCAGTATATTTTTAAAGTAGCAATAAATGTATTTATGAAAACAAAACAAGCTTATTTACTTACTTTTTTAGAAAAAAATTTTAAATGACTTTCTTTTAGAAAAACTTTATTTGGTAGACATGGACATATAATTTTCAAATTGCTGCTCTTCTAAGTTTAATTTATGTTTCTTTCTCTATTTTTCTTTCTTCTCTTTTAGTGGTACTGGGAATTGAACACAGGAACATTTTGCCTCTGAACTACATCTCCAACCTTTCTAATTTTTTTTTTTTTTTTGAGACATGGTCTCACTAAGTAGTTGAGGGCCTCACAAAGTTGCTGAGGCTAGAAGGGAACCTGTGAGCTTCCCAAGTACTAGGATTACAGGTATGCTCCACCATGCACAGCTTCTGCTGCTTTTTTAAAAAACAAAGATGTCTTGAATTGAGCATGAGGACACATGCCTGTAACTCCAGTACTTGGGAGGCTAAGATAGAAGAATCCCAGGTTTGAAGCCAGGCTGAAGTGAGGCTTTCAGAAACTTAGTGAGAACCTGTTTCTAAGTAAATAAAAAAATAGGGCTGGGGGTATAGCCTGGAGGTAGAATCCTCTGAGTTCCATCCCCAGTACCATATACACACCCCAAAAAAAAGAAAAAGGAAAGGAAAAGAAAACTAAAAAGACTATCTTAAAAGAAAAATAAAAAAAGTTTATTGCCCTATTTGCTTAGCTAAATATTATAAATTAAAAATAACTCCAATATTCTAATGTTATAAGGAAAAATCGGGAAATTCTCTCTCCTCTCTCGCTTCACATATATTTTTATTTACTTAATTTTAAATATTTATTACCACACATTAATTCTATAAATCAAAGGATGTCAGTGTGTTATTTCTATATATGTATATAATGTGCTTTGATCATATACATCATCCCTACCATCATATCTATCCCTCCCTTGTCAAGCCCCCCCCCCAAGGACCCTTTTTCTCTGCCCTAATAGTCACTCTTCTACTTTCAGAATTTTGTTTGTTGGTTGGTATCCACATATGAGGGAAGTGATACTTTCTTTCCGTGTCTGACTTACTGCTTAACATGATGTTCTCCAACCCCATCTATTTTCCTGCAAATGCCATGATTTTATTCTTCTTTATGGCTGTATAATACTGTGTGTGTGTGTGTGTGTGTATGTGTGTGTATGTGTGTGTGTGTGAGTGTGTGTCCATTCATTTAATGATGGGCACCGAGGCTGATTTTCTGTATCTTGGCTATTGTAAATAGTGCCATGATAAATATGAATATGCAGGTCTCACTTTGGTATGGTAACTTCATTTCCTCTAGGTATATATCCAGAAGTGGTGGAGCTAGGGCACATGGTAATTATGTTTTTAGTTTACAAAATAAATTTAGATTGATGATTACTATTGATTTATTTCTGTCATTCATGGAGAAACTTTCTAGTAAACTTTATGACCAATATGATACCTTCCTGGTGCCCATATGACATTACCAAAACAGAAAAATTGTTAGTTGTAATTATAGCCATTAACCAGTAAACCCTAGTACAGGACTTCTTGGTGATGATTTCTTAATTTTATGTCTACACTGGGAGAGTGCAATGTAACAATCCATATATTTAATTATTCATAGAGCTGTGAAAATATACCAATGGTCAGAGCAGACATTCTTCTCTCTTTTATACTATTTTCTTATTCAGTAAGCATCAGAGGAAATTATTTGTCTTATAATAGTCCCATTTTTCACCTAATCTTTTAAAATATACTTTTATTTGATATACTTTCATTTAAATATACATTATAACTTACATTATAATGTAGTTCAGATTGACAAGAACATACATACACAGTAGTTGGTGAGTTTCCCCTAGTTCCCTCCCTACTCCCTCTTTTTCCCCATTCATGATATTGAGATTGGTGTTGATAATTTCACATATGTATGTAACATCAATGAAACTGTGTCCTTCATTAATTCTCTCTCACCATCTTCTAAATCACTTTTCCTGATCCACTGGAGTTTTTCTTTCTTTATCTAAAGTCCTTGTATCCTTATATGACTCATCATTTTCTGTGACTGGCTAACCTCATTTAACATAATGTTCTCCAGATCTGTCCATTTTCCTGTGAATGACATAATTTTGTTCTTCTTTATTTCCAAATAGAATTTTATTGTGTGTATATCCCATAATTTTGCAATCCTTTCATTTGTTGATAGATATCTAAATGGCTCCATGATTTCACTCTTGTGAATTGTGCTGCTATATATGTGGATATGCATGTATCACTATAATATTTTGATATTTATTTCTTTAGAAAGATACCCAGTAGTGGTATAGCTGGATCATATGGTTGTTTCATTCCCACTTTTCTGAGGTGCCTCCACACTGGTCTCCATAGTGGCTGTACTAATTTGTAATCTTGCCAGCAGTGTGAGTTCCTATTTTCCCCCACCCTCGTTGGCATTTATTGTTTGTATTCCTTTTTTTTT
>PVLC010019628.1:0-10921 GCA_004027655.1 Graphiurus murinus
TTTTTTATTCTTTATTTTGAAACAGGGTCTCACTAAGTAGCTGAGACTGGCTTTGAACCTGTAATCCTCCTATCCTCCTGTCTCAGCCTCCTAAGTACTGGGATTACAAGCGTGCACCACCACGTCTGGCTTTACTATCACTCTTAATGTTATGAATGGAGCCACTCATGGTGATCCATGCTCTTAATCCAGTACTTGGGAAGCTAAGACAAGAGGATCGCAGGTTCGAGGCCAGCCTCAGCAACATAAGGAGGCCCTCAGCAATTTAGCAACACCCTGTTTCAAAACAAAACTGAAAAGGGATGGAGGTGCAGACTAGAGTTAGAATACCCCTGGGCTCAATCCTTAGTAACACACACACACACACACACACGCACACACACACACACACACACACACACACACAAATTATAAACTAGACCACCCAAGTGTCACACTTGAGGCCTTGGGCATTCCGCAGTCTCATGAGCCAGGTGCCGCGGTGCACACCTATAATCCCAGCAACTTGTGAGGTGGGAGGATCCCAAGTTCAAGGTCAGCCTGGGCAACTTAGACCCTGTCTCAAAATAAAAAGTAAAAAGGGCCAGAGGTGTAGCTTGAGGTAGAATGCCCCTGGGTTCAATCCCCAGTACTAAAAAAGCAAATAAACAAACAAACCTAGTCTGATGAGACTGGCCTCAGGCAGCAGGATCAAGGGGGCGGTTGGGGGGCAGCCAGTCTCAGCCCCGTCCTCCAGGAATGCAACCTAGACAGGGTGGGGAGGGGAGATGCCTCGCCGCTGAGGTCAGGCCCTGTTAGAGCTGGCAGCCCGTTTATCATCATCCTCACGGTGAAGGGAGGGAGGCGGCAGGGCCTGGGATGGGGGGCCACCTTGCTGCATGGCCTCCATCACCCCTTTGCTGGCTCGGGGAGACCTCAGGACTGCCTCTCTCTGTGAAGGGGCAGGAGCTCACACAAAGGGGCCCCCATTTGTGGTCCCAGCCAGGAACAGGCACCCCCACCCTACAATGTACACAATTTACCAAGCTCTTCAGCAACCCAGAATGCCAGATGTTATTTCCATTACCCTCATCTTACAGAGGAGAAAACAGCCTGCTGTCCAAGGGTGCTCAATGACCCCCATCCCATCTCGTAGGCACCAGGACAGAGGCGCGGTTTTCCCACCGTCAGGGCAAGGCAGCTGGAACTCTGGGATCTGCAGGTCCCGCAGCCCAGCTTCTCATCTGCGCCCACAGACACGCAGCCAGGCTGCTGCCGGGGCACCGAGGCTCCGCCCTCCCCCGGCCAAACACAGCCATGTCTGTTCTGGAGATCCCTGCCAGGGGTGAGACTGCTCCCTCAGTCCCTGGTCCTCCTGCTGGTCTCCCCAGAACCAGAAGGTGCCTCCTTAGCATTAACCCGAATCCTTCAGCTGCAACTTCAACCTGTGTCCTCGTAGGCTATCCTCCATGAAGACCAAGAAAATCACTGGTTACCTGCAATGACTCTGCTGCCCGTCCCTCTACCAAAGCTCCAATCACCTGGGCCTCGATTTCCCCTTATGGAAGACAACTGACCCACATGAAGGTGTGAGAGTGCCGAGGCCCCATCAGCCGGGTTGGGGGGTCTCTGGGGTATAATTAGGGTTTTCCCCTTACATGAGGCCTTTCTCCTTAGCTTCCACATCTCCTTCCCAAATCCAGAGAAAATCAGGCCCCTCAACATCCCTCCCTCCTCCCCAGTAGCCTAGAAGACCACAGGGACTCTACCCCATTGGTGAGACTGGCTCAGGAGCTTTGATCCTTCTGCTGCTTCAAAATCCAGTTTTCCTTGCACTCCAACTACCACCTATCCCCCCCTCGGGATAGTTCTCTCTCTCTCTCTCTCTCTCTCTCTTTCTCTCTCTCTCTCTCTCTCTCTCTCTCTCTCTCTCTCTCTCTCTCTCTCACACACACACACACACACACACACGTGCATACCTGCCCTGTAGCTGCAATCCCTGCCTGTGCCCTGCGGTTAACCACTTTGGTCTCTCTGATTCCTCTTCCAAGCTGATCAGATCAGAAAAGACCACCTTAGCCCTCCCAGAAGGGCAGGTGTGTCCGTGGAATGAATGGAAACTGCAGGTGGGGGTGTCCCTTCCAAATCCTGGAAGTGCCTGAAGCCCCGCCCCATGGAGGGGTGTTCCCGAGCTGACTGCAAAGGCCAGCATCTAAAATCCTTCTGATACCCGCCCACCCAAAAACAATAATGTCTATTGAACTTTACAGATGAAAGGGAGGATTTGCTCAAACTCAGAGAAGGCCCAGGTTGAATCTAGAAACTAAAGCGGGCTGAACCAGAAGAATA
Source organism: Graphiurus murinus (assembly GCA_004027655.1). Classification (NCBI taxonomy): domain Eukaryota; kingdom Metazoa; phylum Chordata; class Mammalia; order Rodentia; family Gliridae; genus Graphiurus; species Graphiurus murinus. The sequence continues at coordinate 2,329 of PVLC010019628.1, forward strand.
TACTTCTAGCCCAAATCAGCCTGGTGGGCCTGTGTATCTTCCACAGGAGATGGGGGAGTAACTGGGGATTCAACCCAGGGGCGCTCTACCTCTAACTATACCCCCGGCTCTATTTTTATTTTTGATTTTGAAACAAGGTCTCACTAAGTTGCTGAGGGCCTCACCAAGTTACTAAGGCTGGCCTCAAACCTACGATCCTGGATTACACACATGTGCCACCATACTGGGCTAAGGGACAAATCTTTACAATAGAATTCTAGTAAATAAGCTGGGCATGGTGGTGCACGCTTATAATCCCAGTACTTGGAAGGCCGAAATAGGAGGAGCACGGGTTCAAGGACAGCCTCAGCAAGTAGTGAGACTCTCATCAACCTAGTGAGACCCAGTTTCCAAATAAGAAATAAAATCAGGCTGGGGGTATAGCTCAAAGGTAGTATGCCTATGGGTTCAATCCCCAGTACCACAAAAAAAAAAAAAAAAAAAAAAAAAAGAATTCTGGTAAATAATATAGATGGAGTAATGAAAATAGAAAATCAAACAAACCCAAATTGAGGGACATTCTTCAAAATACCTGACAGTCCTTCAAAATGGTGAAAGTCACGAGAAAAAAAAATTGAGTAGAGCCGGGCGTGGTGGCGCACGCTTGTAATCCCAGCATTCGGGAGGCTGAGACCGGAGGATCCGGGTTCGCGGCCAGCCTCAGCTACCTAGTGAGGCACTCCGAAACTTAGTGAGACTTGGTTTCAAAATAAAGAATAAAAAATAGGGCTAGGGGTATAGCTCGGAGGTAGAAGGCCCCTGAGTTCAATCCCCAGCACCACAAAAAAAAAAAAAAAAAGATTGAGTAACTGCCCCAGCTGGAGGCCTAAGGAGACCTGAGGTCCAGCTGCAGAGAGGACCCTGAACCGGATCCTAGGTCAGGAAAGGGCAGTAGCAGGGACACTGGCCAAATTCCACCAAGGAATGTAGGTTAGTTGACAGCATCAGATCAATGTTAATCTCTGGGTTTTGAAAATGCTACAATGGTTATGTAAGAGGTCAACATTATGTGGTGACGGACACTTCGAAACTCTATGCCATTTGCACACATTTTCTCTAAGTCTGAAAATAGAAAGTTTAAAAAAAAAATACTCAGAGCCTAAGGAAGACACAGGTCAGGTTCAGAATAGACAAAGGACAAGCTGGGCGTGGTGGCACAAGCTTATAATCCCAGTATTTGGGATACTGAGAAAGGAGGGTTGCAGGTTCAAGGACAGCCTCAGCAAATAGTGAGACTCTCATTAACCTAGTGAGACCCTGTTTTAAAATAAAAATAAAAATAGGGCTGGGGGGTATATCTCGAAGGTAGAATGCCCCTGGGCTCAATCTCCGGTGCCACAAAAGAGAGAGAGAGAGAGAGAGAGAGAGAGAGAGAAGAGCCAGAGGGCAAGTAAGTCCTTGGAAGGGAAAAGGAGTTCAACCTAAGAAGTTTCCAGAAGCCCCAAGGAATCAGGCAAGGGATGCTCCGGCGAGGAAAGCAGAGAGGAAGACACAGACTTTCCAAGGAGCAGAGCACATGCCCGGCCTTGGGATCAAATGACACAGGTATACCTGCTCTGGGTCATTGGAGAGCCAGACTTGTCATCTATGACCATGACCACGACTGTCACAGTTACTGGCTACCATGCAGTAGGATCTGAAAAGCACCCTGCATGCCTAGCTAGCTTGATCCTCACCACGATCCAACAAGCAGGACTCAGACCACCGCTTAGAGATGAGGAAACTGGGAACCAAGTGCTTCGGAAAATGGTCCAAGGCCACTCCACTGTAAGCAGCGGAGGCGGGAAACAAATCCGATTTGATTCTCATGCCTCAGATCTTAAAATGAGAGGCCTTGACCGGCTCCAGTCCAGGCTTCCTCCTCAGGACACAAGATGGCTGCTGAGAGCTCACCACTTCACAAGAGACCCTGCTCAGTGGGGATTCATTCTGTCTTCCCTGAAGGTTCCGGAAACCTCAGTAAAGCAGAATATGACAGGCCACACCACTCACTTCCTCCACCGCACCCATCTGCTGCCTCTTTCCTGAGACTCCATTCACAGGGGAGCAGTGATAATAATGCTGGTATTTATTCTTTTAAGCATGCTTGTATGCATTAACTCATTCAATCCTCACAATAAACTATGAAGCAGGAACCATTTTTATAACTTAGAGATCGAGAACCAAAAGGCTATGCAACTTGCCCAATTAAGGAGATAGTAAGTGTGAGGGAAGAAAAGTGAGACTTGGGGCTCAGCTCAGATTGTCTGCAAACCTCTAAGTCTGGGTTCAATTCTGGGGTCCCAGGTGGTCACCTGACTGCCTTGTGAACACACTGTCCAACCATCTGAGCCCGTTTCCTCCAGGCCCAGGCGAGCACGTTCATTCCTATCTTCTAAAGTGTCGTTTCAAAGTTCAGATTAAACGGATCCTGTGTGCAGGGGTATCGGATCTCTGGAACCTGTGCACCGATGGTGGAACCCGGGCCAGTGCGAGCCTCTGGGTGCCTCCCCCGGAACACATGACCCACGGTGTCTCCCTCCCTTGCTTCCTTGAACAGAAACCGATTTGAACCCAGACACCTCTGGACACCCTCGCTTGGGTGCCCCAGGGCCCAGCCAGTGGAAACAGGCCAGAGGGTTAATCTGTGACTCGCCTGTGACCGGGACACACACACACCTAGTGGCCCCCCGCTGACATCCCACCCTGCGGGCCCTCTGCAGGGGACAACCAGCCAAGTCACTCATCAGCCAGGGGCCAGAACGCCCTGAAAGAGAGAATAGGAGCCTCATAGGTCCTCGGCAGGGCGGGGCAGGGACAAGAGGATGCCAGCCAGCAGGCAGAGGAGTCCATGGGGGGCCTGGTCATTCTGCAGAGGAGTCCACTCTCCTGGCCTGCTGCCTGCTGGATTTCAGGAGCATTTGGTTGGTTGTTTGTGCATTTAGTGCTTTATTATCCTAGGATCACAGAATAATGGAATAAGAGGTTATCTATTGTGCAGGGGCCTATATCACGTGCCAGAATTTCACCTACCTCTCTCATCCTCACACTAGCCTTGCAAGGTCGTAGGCTATCTGCAAGATGTCACCATTTGTGCACCAGTGAGGTCACCAGATTTCAGAAGGTGAGTGAGTGATTCCTGGTGTAACACATCTCATGTAAATGGCAGAAGCCTGAGGCTAAGGGGACTCCGGACCTCCCCCCACCTCCTCAACACGGACCTCTGGGAAGGGTTTCAGGTCAGTGACAGAGCTCTGGGATGACGACTGAGCTTGGGCCTCCAGGGAGACCCCTCAGGAGAGAATGCTGGATTCCCAGACAGGCTCAGAGCCCTCCCTGGGGACCGCGTCAGGGGCCCCAGGAGCCGGGGGCCACAGTCCTCGCTGCCGCTGCCCGGCTCACCCTGCTCCAGGAGCAGAAGCCCACCAACAAATGCCTCCCTTTCCCTGTTAAGGCAACCCCCCGAGGGCGCCACAGAGCAGGAAGCTAGAAGCAGCAGGGAGACTGATGAAGACCAAGGTCCCTTCACACCCCATCGCAGGGCCTCTAAACTGCACTGGCTCCTGTGCTCCATCAGTCCGCAGACGCCAGCTGGATCCCTGGCACACCACGACACGCTGGCCTTTGTTCCCCGCGCATATTTCTCCGCAAGCCCTGTGTCCCCCAGAACCCCAGGACCGCCCTCTCCTCTCTCCCTCTTGCCTCCAGATCTCCATCTCCCATTTGCCCTTCTCTCTGCTCCGGGCCCCCTCCCTCCCTATTTCTGACTCCTACAGAGTCTGAGGCAGTGAACCCCATGTGATGTTTACACAGCCCCAGAGTCAGAAACGCCGAAGAATATGAGACCTTTGGGGAGGCACATTCCTGGAAAATGAGAAGCCAGTCACAGCCCAGTGTTACCGCCCGCCCCCCCCAGCCTTGCCCTTCCCCATTGATGGGGAGCAGGGTGTGTGTGTGTGTGTGTGTGTGTGTGTGTGTGTGTGTGTGTGTGTGTTACACATATACACTCCAAGCCTCCTTGTTAACCCCTGCATGTTTGTCATTCTCTGCTACCTCAGAGAGAAATTTAGAAAGATGGTAGAGGGGAGGTCCAGCTTGCTGCAACTCTTTAAAAAGCAGCTAGGAAATGGTTTCCCAAGACCTACCTGACTCCCACCCCAGGCAAAACAGAAGGCAGGAGAACACAGAGATGGAGGGATCAGCTACTTCCTGCCCCACCCCATCCCCCACTCCTCTCTTGCAGTGGAGTTGAGAAGTTTCCAGAGGCAAATAAGCTATTCAGGTGCCACCAGGGGACCTGGCATCAGAAAATAATGCAGATTCCCTTGGGCCCAGCTCCAGACTCTCAGGGGCAGGAATGTGCTCCTCATCCCTCCCCCAGTGATGCTGAGGCTCACAGCAGGGAACAGTGACCTACAGCTCTTCCAGAGTGAGGAAGTCTTGGCCCCATAGGTAGAGGCCCAACGTGGAGCAGGAGAGGGCTCCTGCACCTGAAAGCCACCAGGCTCTGGCGCCAAACACTCCCACATGAGCTGGAAGCCAGCCGCCCTGCCTGCCAGCTGTGCGGCCGCACAGCACGAGGCACTTCACCTCCAGGTTCTCATCTGAGAGTGCAGCCAGTCACAAGTGTTTAGTGCATCGTGCTCAAGGACTGAAATGAGCATCGAGTAGCTACTGTGCAGAGTGCACACGATAAATAGAGGCTAGAAACTCAGCCATCACAATGAAAAAAACCTGCAAGGAAAACAGTCTTTTCAACTGGTTGACAAAATTGATAAACTTTTAGCCAGACTGATGGAGAAAAAAAAGGAAGAAGACTCAAATTACTGAAATTAAAAATGAGAGAGAGGACATTATCAGTGGCCTTATGGAAATAAAAAGAATTATAAGGATATTGTGAACAACTGTATGCCAAAAAATTAAATAAGTAAAACAAAAAGGACACATTTGTTACAAAGACACAAACTACCAAAACTGACCCAAGAAGAAATAGAAAAGCTGAATAGACCAATAACAAGAGACTGAATTAGCAATCAAAAATCTACCCCAAAACAAAAGTCCAGACTCAGATGGCTTCACAGGTAAACTCTACCAAACATTTATTTACTTATTTATTTATTTATTGTAATGGGGGTGGAACCCAGGGGCCTTCTACCTCCAGGCTATATGCCCAGCCTGGTTTTATTTCTTATTTGTAAACAAGGTCTCATTAGATTGATGAGAGTCTCACTACATGCTGAGGCTGTCCTCAAACCTGCAATCATCCTGTCTCAGCCTCCCAAGTACTGGGATTCCAGGCGTGTGCCACCACACCTGGCTCTACCGAACATTTAAAGAATCAATATTGGTTGTTCAGAAGAGGAGCCAGGCACATGGCATTGCTCTGCAGGCTGAGATAGGAGAATCACTTGAATACAGTAGTTCCAGGCCCACCTGGACAACACAGGGAGATCCTGTCTCAAAAACTAACAAACCAAAAAAAATAAATAAATAAAGGAAAACAGATCCAGGTGCTGCGGCACATGCCTGTAATCCTGTAATCCCAGTGATTTGGAAGGCTGAGGCAAGAGGATCACAAGTTGTAGACCAGCCTGAGTAACTTAGTGAGACCCTTTCTCAAAATGAAAAGTACAAAGGACTGAGGTGAACCTCAGTTGTTAGAGCACCCACAGGGGTTCAATCTTCAGTACAGAAAAGTATATAAATAAATAAAGCACAAACCACAAAAGAAAACACATTTTTAAGCTTTTGTGTTTCAAAGCACGTAATGACAACCCACAGAATTAAAAGAAAAATTCAAATTATAAGGGATTTGTATCCTGAACATATAAAGAATTCTTATAACTCAGTAATAAAAGACAAATAACCGATTTTTTTTTAAGTATGCAAAAGATCTGAATAGCCAGCTTGGTAGCTCACGCTTGTAATCCCAGTACTTGGGAGGCTGAGACAAGAGGATCACGGGCTTGCGGCCAGCCTCAACTACTTAGTGAGGCCCTCCCCAGCTTAGTGAGACCCTGTTTCCAAATAAAGAATTAAAAATAGGACGGGGGGTGTAGCCCAGAGGTAGAATGCCCCTGGGTTCAATCCCTAGTACTGCAAGAAAAAAAGGATCTGAATAGACATTTCCCCAAAGAAAACGTATAATAATAAGCATATGAAAAGGTGCTCAGCATCCTTGGTCACCAGGGAAATCAAAGCGAAACCACAGTGAGGCAGAGCTTCACAGCCACTGGAATGAACACAATCAAAAGGTCAGGCCATGACTAGTGCAGCCGAGAACGTGAGAAGCAGGGACCTTCATACCTTGCTGTGTGAAGTCGTACCGTGGTAGGTACAGTTGCTCTTTTTTTTTTTTAATACAACCTATTTTTGTTATAATTGAGCAGGCTTACAAATATATTTAGAACACATAAATTCACCATCTTTTAGGAGAAAAGTGAGTTTAACATCCCTAGATAGTGTAGAAAGTAGCAGTTTACAAAGGATCATTGTTATTAAATAGCAACTACAACTCCAAGTACAGCAGTGCTCCCTTAAATGTGGGGGACTTTCCCAGACCTGCAGTGGTTGCCTAAAGCCACAGATAGTACAGAAACCCATATATACTATGTTTTCCCCTATATTTGCATCCCTATAATAAATTTTATTTATTTATTTATTTATTTATTTATTTGGCACTGGAAATTGAATCCAGGGGCATTCTACCTCTGAGCTACACTCTCTGGCCTATTTTTTATTCTTTATTTTGAAACAGGGTCTCACTAAGTTGTGGAGGGCCTCACTAAGTACCTGAGGCTGGCCCCGAACCTGCAATCCTCCTGTCTCAGCCCCCCAAGTACTGGAATTACAAACATGTGCCACCACACCCGGCTTATCTATAATAAATTTTAATTAATAAATTAGGCACAGTATTGAGCTGGGCACAGTGACAAATGCCTATAATTTCAGTATGTGAGAGGCTGAGACAGGAGGATGGCAGGTCTGTGGCCAGCCTCAGCAATTTAGCGAGGCCCTCTGCAACTTAGAACCTATTTCAAAATAAAAATAAAATAGGGCTGTGGGTGTATCTCAGAAGTAGAATGCCCCTGGGTTCCATCCTCAGTACTACAAGAAGAAAAAAATAATAGACACACAGTAGGAGATTAACAACAATAACTAATAATGAAATAAAACAATTATAATAATACACTGTGCCAGGCATAGTGGCACATGCTTGTAATCCCAGTACTTGGGAGGCTGAGATAGGAGGATTGCAGGTTCAAAGCCAGCCTTGGCAACTTAGTAAGGCTCTCAGCAACCTAGTGAGACCCTGTTTCCAAATAAGAAATAATATCGGGCTGCAGTATAGATTGGAGGTAGGATGCCTCTGGGTTCGATCCTCAGTACCAAAATAAAACCTTATTTTGCTGTGCTCACCCTTCTTGTAACATGGGAGATGATACCAGTAAGTGAGTGATGGACCCATGCGGCTACTTGAGCACATGCAGTGGGTTACCACGACAGTCCAAGTGACAAGTAGGACCACAGCAACCGTAGCGTATACAGTATAGATATGCTGGACAAATAGCTAACTACACCCCGGGTGAGAGGGGTGAGATGGCACAAGACTTACTCATACTCCTCAGAATGGGTGCTGCTGCTGCCAGTGGGTTGAATTGGGCCCCCCAAAAAAGACATGCTTGAGGTCCAAACCCCCAGAACCTCGGAATATGGCTTCACTTGGAAATGGGGTCTTCAGAGGGAACCAAGTTAAAATAAGGTCATGAGGGAGGATCTCAGTCCAATATGATGAGTCCTGGGATAGAGACAGACAGGGAGGGAAGGGAATGTGAAGACGCAGAGAGAACATCTCGAGAAGACGGAGAAACAGAGCCATGCACCAACAAGCCAAGGAAACCCAAAGACTCCCGGCGCAGCACCAGGGGCCGGGGAGAGGCGATCGAGGAATTCCCTACAATATTCAGGAGCGTGACCCTGCCAACACCTTGATTTTGGATGTATAGCCTCCGGAACTGTGGGACTATAAAGTTCTGTTGTTTTATGCCGCCCAATTTTTGGCATTTTATTAATTAGCCCTAGAAAACCAATATAAGCAGAAAACATCTGAGCAGTTCTTCAAAAAGTTAAACATAGAGCTACTGCTGAGCCCACAACTGCACTCCTAGGTCTGCACACCCAGGGGAAGTGAAGGCATGTATCACACAGGGCTGGAACAAAGATGCTCTTGGCAGAATCAGTCATGAACACCAAAAGACGAAAACAAAGAAGAGAGCTCCCAAACTGCCCAACAAAAGAGCAAAGTGTGATACACGTGCATCATGCAACAGTCTCTAGCCATCAAAAGAAGAAGCTACAGCACAGATGTACCGTGAAAACATTATGCTAAGTGGAAGACATCAGTCATAAAGACCTATGGCCCTACTGACACAAATCTCCAGAATAGGCAAATAGACAGGAAGTAGATTCATGGCAGTTTAGGGCTGGGATGACAGCTAAAGTGTATAGGTTGCTTTGGGGGGGTACTGGGAATTGAATTCAGAGGTGCTCTGCCCCTAGCCCTATTATGAACCCA
>PVLC010019628.1:16890-30559 GCA_004027655.1 Graphiurus murinus
GCCATTCTACCTCTGAGCTGCACACCCAGCCCTATTTTTTTTTTTTTTTTTTTTTTTTTGAGACAGGGTCTCATTAAGTTGCTGAGAGTCTCCTCCATTGCTGAGGCTGCAATCTTCCTGTCTCAGCCTCCCAAGTACTGGGATTACAGGCGTGGGCCACACCGCCCGGCTCAGCTCAGTTCTTTCTTAACGTCTCTGCCTCTGTATTGCCGGTCTCCCTAATAGAATGCGAGCCTCATGAGGGCAAAGGTCATCTGTGTGGTTCACACAGAACAGTGTCCTGCACCTGGAAAGAGCTTCACCAACAGTAGTTTCGTGAGTTCCATTAGAAGCAAGGGTGGCTGAAATGACCTCGGAGTGGACTGGCTTGTAAATCCCAGAGCACAGAGCTTTGCTGCATGCTCTAGGGCTCCATGGCTTCCCGGCAAGAGGAAAAGGCCGGATCACAGTGAAAGCTGTGGTTTCTGGGAGAAACTTGCCAGCTGGGTGGAGCATGCACCACCAGTGGTTCCCATTTCCTATAGAGGAAAATCCTATAAAAAACCCCATCTGTCTGCCCACTGCCCTGCTGGGCCGCCTTCTGATCCCCTCCTGTCGGCCCCTCAGCTGGGCAGAGCAGAGCTGTTGCAGCCTGGTGTGTCATGTCCCCCCCAGTGTATATGGAATCATGGGGCAGGCTGCACCCCCCCCAAGTCCTCTTTGACACTCCTTTGTCTCCATGCACAAGGGGCCATCTTGTGGCCTCTCTGGGTCACCTGTTCCCCCCTACTCAGACCTTGAAAGCCAGCAAAAGTGTCCCCTAATTCTCTTTACATGTATCTTGCGGATGCCAAGAGATAGAAAGTAAAGGAGGAAGAGCAGGTAAGGATGGAGGATGCCAGGGCAGGCGGGAGGACTGAAAGGGAGCATGAAGGCCCCGAGACACGGGTGAGGAACTATCCTGTGAGACCTTGGGGTAGTCACTCAACCTCTCAGTGTCTCAGTTTCCCCATCTGTGAGACAAGATGGTCTTTTAGCCTATAGTTGATGCTCTAATGGAATTAAAAGAATAAAATCTCATAATGCATGTGAAATGCTTTATACGGCCTAAAGTGCTGCTCACTGCTATTAAGAGATGCAAAATGCAGGAAGGGCGATAGGAACGGGGAGACTGGAGAGGAGCAAGAAATCTGGACGGTTCTGAGGTCAAGGGTGGAAAAACTCTGTTCAAGATGAACAGAACAAGAAGGGGGATGGGGGAAAAGCAGAAACTCACCATCCCTAGACAAGGCGGAGGGAACCAGAAACGCAGGAGATAGGGAGAGGGGCAGAAAACTCACCATACCCACGTACCTACCGCAAGCCACAGGCCCTTTGCACCTCAGCTAAGTGAGCAAGCAACCTGAAGTTTATAGATGAGGAGCCCCACCCCCACCCCCAAGGAAGGAGCGGACACAGCTTATGCAAGATTTCCTAGGAGGGAGCAGACCTGGGGCTTCATCAGCATCCTCCTAGGTGCAACTCACGGCCCCCAGAGCTGCCAGGCCATGCTCATCACAGACTCTGTGCTTGAGAACCTGCGGTGTGTCAGGACTGAGCTGGGCACTTCACACCGTCTCCATGTAATCCCCAGAACAGCCTTAGGAGGTAGACTGCTCATTCCCCTGAGCTTGAGGACAGACACACTACTCAAAGGCACCCAGCTAATCCAAAGCACCAGGTATGGCGCCTGAGCTGTGCAGTGCTCCTTTGGGAAGCAGCTCTGCTCCTCCTTCCATTCCCAAGCTCCTTCTGGAAAGGTTAAGTCCAGGCAGCACGAGTGGGTGAAAGGGCAGGGAGGGCAGAGGCAGCACTGGAGAAGGTGCAGACGAGGCAAGTCCACCGGACAGAGCTGAGCCCTCTTGCCAGAAGTTTCCTTCCCCAATTCACCATCCACCCTGGTACCACCCCACACCCTCCTTACTCCAACAGGCTGACCCATCACTCCTCTGTCCAGGCCTGAGAGGATGCCTGGACCACCCGCACCCCGCCATCCCTCCAGGCTTCTTGCCTCGGTTTACCTCTTCCACCAAGACCAGCCAGGAAACGCTGAGAGAGAAACTGAGGCCAAAATGGGGCCTGGCCAATAAAGACTCTCGCGCGTGATCCTGACCTCCATCCTCGTCCCCACCTCCCTCCAGGTCCCGGGATGTGGACACCCACTTTTCCTAGTCGTCCAACCTGGGCCGCGGGGTGAATGCAACGCATCGCCTTCCCCGCTGGCCCCCACTGCCCCCGCAGAACTGGGGGAACGCCTTCGGAGGCCCCGCGAGCTCCTCGTCCCACCACCTCGGCGGGGGCTGCAGGCTCCCCACCCCGCCCCCGCCGCGGCCCGCGCCTTCACCTTGACCTGCCCGCTGGGGCCGCGCTTTGCATAAACACTGCGAGGCGAGGGCGGGCCGGCCCCGCCCCGCTCCAGCCCGCGCCCCAGTCCCCGCGGCCTCTTACCTTGGCCTGGCATTTCCGATGACAGGAGAAGCTGCAGACTGCAAGAGAGCGAGACACAGAAAGAAAGTTTTAGCCGCGAGGTATGAAATGGAAACTCTGCGAAATCTCCTCCCACTCCCGCCCGCCCGCGATCGGCGCTGGGCGCTGGGCGCTGGAGGGAAGGAGGGACGACGGAGGGAAGGAGGGACCGAGGGGGCGGAGGAGAGCGGCTGCGGGGCTCGGGCCTGCGGACCCTCGGGGCGGGCGCGGGGAGGTGGGCGGAGCGCGGGACGCCGGGGCTAGCTCTCTCGCGGGACCCCGGCCAGGGGCAGGGGTAGCCTGGACCCAGGCCCCGTGCCAGCTCCGCCGAGGAATAGGGGGGCCCTCTCCCCTTACATGCGGCAGGCAGGCTGCAGACAGAGCCCAGGAACCCCGGTCACACGCACTCCCCGGGACCAAGGGCCAGCACACACCACTTACACACTCACACTCACACACACTCCCCCAGGGCCTCTCCTCAGGCACACTATCGGGTATCACATACGAACCTTACACACACTCATGCCAAGGAAACCCTCTGACCCGGGTCACCGACACACACCATGTCATGGGAGACCCTCAGAGTCCTCCGGCCATGCACGGATCTGTGGATACAGCCGTGTACAGATACACAAAATCCACACACCAGTCTACACACACACACACACACACACACACACACACACCACTTGCTTCCCCCTCCCATTACCAGAAGCTGGAATCAAATTTCCTATCAGGTTCCCAAGCCTGGAATGTCCCCAGCCGTGCTGCCCCCCCCCCCCAGGGCCCTGAGACTCCCTGGGGGGATCTGGCAACCCCCTCCCTACCCCCAGGTTGGGGGGGTGGTTCCAGAGCTGGTTTCTGTGCTGACTTGAGTCTGGTGGGCTGCCTAAGACCCACTGAGGCAAGTAGATGGGGTGCTCCTTAGAGAACTGGGGAGGGGGAAAGAGGGGAGAGGCCACCCTGACCCAAATCCTCAGCAGCCAAGGCCCAGGGCCACAGACAGTGCGCACGCGCGAGCACACACACACACACACACACACACACGCCCCTTCTGTTTTATCTACAGCACCTCAGGGAGCAGCTTTGAGCCAACCTGATTCTCAGCAGGGCACTGCAGGGAGGCGGAGGGACAGGTTAAGCCTAGGGCCCTGCAAAGGCGCTCCAGGGCTCCCACACTAAGCCTTCCGGTGTGTCTGACGGTGTGTCTGACGCCCGGCGTGGGGCGGGTGGAGCCTGAGGTGTGACCTTGACTGGGGACCTTCTCCACCTAGTCCTGGCCTCTCTTGCTGGCTCCATGGTCAGCCAGGCCTTCCTGGCCCAGCAGCAGGCACTGGGCCCGCTAAGGAGCATCACCCAGGGCCACACGGGACGTGCCCCAGCCAGCCACCCAGGTCACACCCATCAGCTGACCTCTGGCTCCTCCAGCTGCCCCTGCGCCCCGGCCCTGGGTGCAACTCCCTCCTGTCCAGGTGTTACCTCTCAGACACCAGCAGCCTCCCAGCCCCAACTCCGTGTCCTCTTTGGGGTCAGGGGAACATGGAATTGAGAAAGCCCCAGCCACGGGGCCTGAGTTTGGAAGGTCCTCACTGGACCACTGCCTCCCCATGGGGGGACTGTTCCCTGGGCCACCTTGCTTCCTACCCTGTGGGCTCCTTCAAGAGAGGGCTCTCCTCTTCTCTTTCTCTCTCTGTCTCTCTCTCTCTGTCTCTCTCTCTCTCTCTCTCTCTCTCTCACACACACACACACACACACACACACACACACACAACCTGGTACACAGTAGAGGCTTAATAAATGTTTGCTGAGTTGGACCTGAAGATCTCTGGTGTTAATGTATATTCCATCATTCAATTGCCTGCACCCCACTCTCAGCCTTTTGCTGACCTGTAACATCTCACGCTCAACCAAAAACACGTGGCTAAGTGTCCACTCTGGGCCTCCCAGCCGCAGTGTAAACACCAGGGGCAGAGCAGGGGCCAGGACGCTCTTCTTCCAGCACACTCCACATTTCTCACAACTCCCAGGAAGCAGCACGCCCTTTCCTACCTCAGGACCTTTACACAGCTGCTCTGGCTGCCTGGAATGCTCCTCCTCACCCTCGCACTTTGCCTGGCTGAATCCCTCCTATCCTCTGGAATCCACTCAAAGCCATTTCCTCTAGAAGACCTTTCCTAACCACCCATTAGGTCGCTGCTGTTCTTCCTCTGCACCTGAGTGTCTCCTCTGCACAGTTCCCAGCCCCAAGTCATCTTGGGTAATTTCCAGCTAACTTACTTATGGAGTTATCTCCCCATGCTAAAAACTCAAGAGTGCAGGGAGCTTGCTCATCCCTAGCAGCTAGAACAGTGTCTGCTTCAGGCCCAAAGGACCACACAGCATCTTCGTGCACTTAGACAAAGGCCCGCCGTCCAGGTAGAGCAGCCCCGCGACACACCGCAGGCTAGTGTGTAGTCTTTGTGGGAGAGGTAAGAAGGTTCTTTTCCCCAGGCAGATCCTGCCCTGCACCGGGCTGTGTGCCTTGGTGAGTGGGGTGTGTTCTGACCCCAGTACGCTCTTCACGTAGGCACCCTTGGAGATGAGCAGCCTACATGGCCAGACTGGGCAGCCCTGCCTGTCGCCGGGTGGACAGACACTCAGTGAATGCCCTCAAGCAGAAGTCAGGTGGAGAAATCACGAGGTGATCCTAACACAGCCTGCTGCCCGCTCCCCTCGGCCTGTCCTCGGCAGCTGGACAGAGCAGGGCAAGGGGTGACCTCCACCAGTTCCTGGCCCAGAAGCACCTGCCTCAGCCCCCAGAAGGCCTTCTCCTGAGTGCCCTCCAGGGAAGCCTCCTGAACACTCTTGGTCTCCTTTCTCAGGTCCTCTCTCAAGGACAGTGTTTCCTACTCTCACTCTCATCCTTCCTGGTGTCATTTGAAGCTCGGGAAGCCTCAAGGAGACACTGGAGTGTGGTCCAGAAAGGGAAACTGTGGCAGCCCAGGCTCCAAGGCGGCTGTGACATTTCTGGCTCCTGGTGTTCCTGCCCTCTGTCGTCCTTGTCCTGTCCCAGGCTGACAGTGCTGCTTGATGGAATCATTCAGTGCTGCTGTGTGGATCTTGAATGTTCCCCAAGGGCCCCCTAATTAAAGGCTCCGTCCCCGGCCTATGGCACTCTTGGGAGGTGGCGGAACCTTTAGGATCTGGGGCCTGGCTGGAGCAAGTTAGGGTATTGGAGGTGCCCTCGGAGGGGATACTGGGACCTCGGTCCTTCCTGTTTCTCTCTTTGCTTCCTGGCCTCCTCTGCCAGGTGCACTGACGTGACGGTGCTGTGCCGCCCTGGGCTCGAAGCAGCCGGGCCAGGCGTCCATGGACTGAAACTGTGACCCCAAGTAAACCTTCCCACCTTTAAGTTGATGTATCTCAGGGATTTCGTCACAGCAATGGAAATCTAACACAATCAGATATTATAGAAATGACGGTGTGTGACTTCTGAGGCAAAGCCATAAAAAGCGTTGTGACTTCAGCCTCGGTCCCTTGGATCAGTAGCCTTGGGGGAAGCCAGCAACCTGGCGGTGAGGACACGGGCAGCCCCAGCCCACTGTGGCTGAGGAGCTGAGGCCCCGCCGCCAGCCAGCCCCAGCTGCACAGGCCTGTGAGTGAGCCAGGTCGGAGGTGGGTCCTGCAGCCCGGGTCAGGCCTTCAGATGAGCACAGCCCCGGTGCCATCTTTTTTTTTTTTTTTTTTTTTTTTTTTTTTTTTTTTTTTGCGGTACTGGGAATTGAACTCGGGGGCATTCTACCTCTGAGCTACACCCTCAGCCCTATTTCTTATTCTTTATTTTGAAACAGGGTCTCACTAAGTTGCAGAATGCCTCACTAGGTAGCTGAAGCTGGCCACGAACCCGGATCCTCAGGTCTCAGCCTCCCAAATGCTGGGATTACAAGCGTGCGCCACCACGTGTCATCTTGACTCAGTGTCATGAGTCACAGAGTCTGAACCACTCCCGGGTTCCTGACCCTCAGAAGTTTTGTGGAATAATACTACTGAGTTTGTTTTCAACCGCTAAGTTTAGGAGTTTTTTGTTTTGTTTTGTTTTTGTTTTGTTTTGTTTTCATGGTACTGGGGATAGAACCCAGAGGCATTCTACCTCTGAGCTACACTCCCAACCTGATTTTATTTATTATTCTCACTACTTGCTGAGGCTATCCTCGAACCTGTGATCCTCCTGTCTCAGCCTCCCAAGTACAGGGATTACAGGCGTGCACCATCACACTAGGCTGGGGGTCATTTTTTACACGGCAGTAGATAGCTGACATGGGAACCAGAGCTCAGGATCCCTCAGAAATCGAGAGCCAGTCACCTGCTGATGCTGGGAACCGAGGACAGAGGCCACCTCCTGGGCCACCTCGGTCCAGGTCCCTGCACGCTCCTCTCTAGTGCCTTCTTCCTTCTCCTCAACCTACTGAGCAGTTATCCATGATCATGTCCCAGAAAGTAACTCAAAGGGCTGTTCAATCCCAGCCTTCCTCCCGACTCCTGGCCATGTGCCACTTCAGACCTGTTCCTCTCCCCTGGCCCAATCCTCAGACCATTCACAAGTGCAAACTATCACATCACACCCCTGCTTAAAACCCTGTGTCCTGCTCCCGGCACATCTTATAACACCCTGCACGGCCTGGCTTTCATCTCCAGCAATGCTCCAAAAGAAATCTGTGGCTGCCACACCAAACTCCCCGAAAGAACCTTTAGTCTGCAAGGAGCAGGTTTGAAATGAAGGACTCATATATATCCTTTGAGGGCCAGTTCAAAACATTACTCCTGGATAATCAGGCCTTCAGGGAAGGCCCCTTCCTCCCTGTAATCCCAGAACCGTCAGCTCACACTCCTTGGAAAGCTCTTGTCACCTTAGAAGATTCCTCTCCTTTCTTTGTGATTTCCCTCCCCCCAGCCTGTTTCCCCAAGGCAGAAGGGAGATTGTATGCAAGTCAGGCAGCTTCATATCCTGCCCTTTCTGGGCCATGATCACGGATAACTGCTCAGCAGGGTGAGGAGAAAGAAGAAGGCATTAGGAGTATGCGGGGCCCAGGACCGAGGTGGGCCCAGGAGGGGGGCTCCAGCCTCGGTTCCCAGCATTAGCTAGGGCCTGGCATCCAGACCGGGCTCAATACACGTGGAATAAATGTCAAATTGGAAGGGCTGTCCCCAGTCCCCTCTCCTGGTACAGAGGCTGGCATTCTGGGGCACTAGAGATGACACAGTGGGGGAGTCTGAGCCCCACTTTGGCCCTAACCTCTACTGGGAGGATAGTAGGAACCATGGGAATGGGTCAGGGAACCCACCACCAGTGCACAAGCCTGGAAAGGGGATGAGGTAGAAAGTAAGAAAGTTAACTGATCCTGTGTCGACTCGTCCACTGGCCTTGCTAGTCATCTACACACCCACTGCCCAGTTGCATGGAGACTGGCTCTTAGCTCAGACACAACCCGCGCTAGCTGTATGATCTGGGGCAAATTATCTAACCACTCTGAGCCTCCATTTTCTCCTCTATAAATTGGAGGTAGTAGCATCTGCCTCACAGGGTTGTTGTGAGGATTAAATGAGCTGCTATTATGCTCTACAGAGTACTGGCACAGAACGCTCTACAGTAGCCCCTATCTATAGGGGAGAGTTCCATGACACCCCTGCCCCCGTGGATGCCTGAAACCAAAGATAGTACCAACCCTAAATATACTATGTTTTTACATATGTATCTCTGAAAAAGTTTATTAGTTATACACAGTAAGAGGTTAATAACAACTAGTAACAAAATAATTAGAATAATAGACTGTAATAAAAGTTATTTAAAACTAATGAATTAGCCGGGCATGGTGGCACATGCCTGTAATCCCTGTACTTGGGAGGCTGAGACGGGGATCTCAAATTCGAGGCCAACCTCAGCAACTCAGCGAGACCCTTAGCAACTCAGAGAGACCTGGTTTCAAAATAAAAAATAAAAAGGGACTGGGAGTGTAGCTTGGAGGTGGAACACCCCTGGATTCAATCCGAGTACCACACACATGCACACAAAACGAATGAATTATTTGTTCCTGGAATTTTCATCTAATATTCTCAGAGTGCAGCTGACTTCGGGTAACAAATTTGGAAAGCCAGGCAGCAGCTACGGGGAGCTCCTGCACACAGGCCTAGCTGCTGTCAGCGGCATCTTCATCAGCTCAGTCTTCCTTGTTATGATAAGGAAGAGCCCCTTTCCCCTGTCAGCAGGCCGGGCTTCCAGTCCTGACTGCTATCATACTGCTGTGTGACCTGGAGCAAGTCACTCCCCTTCTCTGGTTTCGGACTCTCCCTAGCAACCTCCAGGGTGACTCAGGCCTGCATCTTGGCCTCTGTTAGACGGCTCCATGTTTAAAACAACAAGACTTTCTTCTTTGCTGGAATGCATTAGGCAGAGAGGGGTATCTGCCGTACCCCTCACGCTCACTCACCTGCTTAAGCTCTGCAGGCCCTTGGGTTTGTGACACCTGGGACAGATGGCTCCCAAGCCCTCTTCCAGCTGTGAAAGCCTGTGCGTGCCACCAGCCCATCCCCTGATGTGGCGTGAATGTCTGTGTGCCTCCTGATGTCACATGTAAGAGGTGGGGCTCAGACGAGGTGACTAGGCCCTGCGTGCTCCACTCCTGGACAGAGTAGTGCCTCTTAGTGGTAGGCACTGATGTCCTTTTGCATGTCCATCCCTCCCACCAGTGTTTGTCCCCTCCGGTGGACACAGAGACAAGGCCCTCACCAGACATCCAATCGCCTGGTGCATTGATCTTGGACCTAGAGCTTCTAGAACTGTGGGTGATAAATTTGCATTGTTTGTAAATTACCCTAAGGCATTTTGTTACAGCAGCACCAACAGACTAATACATTCCCAGTCACACTTGCCATCCACCTCTTCTTCCCAAAAAGGGAAAAGCCAGAAAACCCTGAAGACATCCCATAAACTGCAGGGGAAACACCCAGCCTGAGGTTGGCAAGACTGCCCTCTGCACAGGTTCAGTTTCTCCCTGGGACCTGGGGGCAGGTGCCTGAGGCCTCTCTGCACAGGTGTCCCAGGGTCAGCTCTCCCTGAGCAGGTGGTGGCCTCCCAGCTCCTGCGGAAGACCTTGCAATCACAAAGACACCTGCAGTACCCTCCAGAGCCAATACCCCGCACGGGGAAGCCCCTGCCATAACACAGCTCCCCCGAAACCAGGAGCCCATGTTCACCACCAGTGTTAACACTGCCGCCCCCAGCAGGGCCAGTGGGGGGCCTGGGAGGAGGGGCCCCTCGGTTACCTGCTGGGGTGGAGAATTCCCCCCCCACTGACCCCAGTCCTGGGCTCCCACCCCCACCTCAGCTGGACTGCCAGGACTCTGTCCTGGGGTGGCTTCCTGCCTCTCGGGAACACAGGAAGCCAACATTGTTGAGATCTAAATGGCCTTTTCCTCCTGATCTCGGGTCGGAAAATGAGCACATAGCCTCCGTGTGCACCCGACCCAGCCGAAGCCGCCGGCTTGCCCAGCCCAGCCTCCTGCCCGCCACCAGAGAGGGGCTGGCTCGGCTGCCCACCTGCTCACCAGCCTCCGGCCTGCCTCCCTGCCCCACTGCCCAGGGCCTGGGCTGGAAATAGGCTATGGTTAATTTAATGTGTCAACTTGGCTAGGCCACAGTACCCAGATGTTTAGTAAAACATTATTCTAAATGTTTCTGCAAAGTTCTTTCTTTAGATGAGATCAACATTGTTGTTGTTGTTGTTGTTTTTGGCAGTCCTGGGGATTGAACTCAGGAGCATTCCTCTGAGCTACACCCCCAGCCCTTTTCTACTTTTTATTTTGAAATGGTGTCTTACTAAGTTGCTGAGGCTAGCCTCAAACCTGTTATCCTCCTGTCTCAGCCTTCCAAATTCTGGGATTACAGGCATGTACCACCATGCCTGGCTGAGATTAACATTTAAATCAGTACTGTGTGTGTGTGTGTGTGTGTGTGTGTGTGTGTGTGTGTGTGTGTGTGTGTGTGTGTTACTAGGGATTGAACTCAGGGGCATTCTACCTCTGAGCTACGCCCCCAGCCCTATTTTAGTCTTATTTTGAAAGAGGGTCTCACTAGGTTGATGAAAGTCTCACTACTTGCTGAGGTTGTCCTTGAACCTGTGATTCTCCTGTCTCAGCCTCCCAAGTCCTAGGAATAGTAAACTTTGAGTAAAGCATATTACCCTCCATAGTGTGGTATTGTGGGCAGATATAGAATGTCCCCTGAAGAGCTCAGGGTTGGTTAAGTCAGGAGGATCGCAATCTCATCACCCACCTGCCTAGGTGTGGCTGGAGACGGTGGGTCCCTGGAGGAGTGGCCTTAGGGATTGTGCTTTGCCTCTGTATCCCCTCGCCTGCTTGCTCTCTCTTGCTCCAGCCTCCGGATGTGAGCAGCAGAGCCTATGCGCTCCCCCTCTTTCTGCTTCCCACTGCTAAGCCTGAGATCCATGCACCCGGCCTCACCTGGGCTGAACCCGGAATCTCCAAGAAACTGTGAGCAAATACATCTTCCTTGTGAGCAAATACATCTTCCTTCCTCTAAGGAAGGAAGTTGTGTGGTCAGTTGTTTTGGATTATGGCAGTGAGAATGTTGACCAAGACATGTGGGTAGGCCTCATCCAATCAGTCGAAGCCCTTAGGAAAAAAAGACTGACTTCTCCAAGCAAGAAGGAATTCTGTGACAGCCAGAGGTGGTGGCACACACTTACAATCCCGGTACTTTGGAAGAGGAAGTACTAGGCATTCTACCTCTGAGCTACAGCCGCAGCCTGATTTTATTTTTTATTTTGAAACAGGGTCTTGCTAAGTTTCTGAGGCTGTCCTTGAGCCTGCGATCCTCCTATCTCAGCCTCCCAAGTAGTAGGATTACAGGCATGCACCACCACACCTGGTCCACTTGCCTTTCCTCCCCACTGCATGCGTCAGTTCCTTAAGATAAATCTCTGTCTATCTATCTATTTATCTATCCATCCATCTACACATCCTGTTGGGTTTTTCTCCAGCAAAATAACACCAAGTGTCTCAGGGGTGGTCAGAGGCAAGGTGTGGCTCTGGAGGAGGAACAAAAAGAAACCTTCTAGATCTTCCTATCCAGTGGTTTTACGCTTTATTTGTAAAGCCAAACTCTTCATGCAGATGGAATCTCACATGGAATCTGAGCGATGCTGGTTGGGACTTGGGGAAGGAGTGTCATGGGCCGGGCTCTGATCTGAGCACTAGGTACATATTATCTCAATTAACCCCCACAACTCCCCAAGAGGGAAGCTCTCACTGTCCATTGTGAAGGCGAGTAAACAGACTCCTAGCGATGACGCAGTCAGCCGGAGTCCTCACTAGCAAGGGCCAGAGCTGGGATTTGAATGCAGAACATTGGAGCCAAGTGAGAGACAGTCACACCATCCTTCCTACTCCTATATTTAACTCCCAAGACAGATGCTGCTATTGGAGAGGGCAGGGGTTCCAGAGCCCTGACCCTTTAAGTTTCTCTTGGATTCCACCTCTTTCCTACTCTCTCAGGCCCCTGAAGCACCTCCAAGAACCTCCCGCATCCTCTGGAATGCAGTTTAGAGCCTCTCATCTAACCCGATTCCCTTATTTAGGCATCCCTTGTCCTTTATTTTTATTTTGAAACAGAGTCTCACTAAGCTAAGAGTCTCAATAAATCTGGCCTCAAACCTGTAATCCTCCTGTCTCAGCCTCTCAAGTACTGGGTGTACAGCCATGTGCCACCATGCTTGGCTGTCACAGAATTCCTTCTTGTTTGGGGAGGTCAGTCATGTTCTCTTAAGGCTATCAACTGATTGGATGAGGGCCATCCACACAAGGGAAAATCAGGCCCAGAGAAGTTAAGCATCTCTCCCAAGGTCACAGAGCCAGAAAGTGGAAAGTCAGAACTAGAAACCGAGGTCTTCCATCCTATCGGGAAGCCTCTGGTGGCTGCAATGGAGGCCCTCTGATACAGGGTGGAAGTTGAGGTTCCTGGTGAAATAAAGGCGGGAAAGAGTTCCGTGGATCAAGGTTTCCCCAAATCAGAGTTCTGAGTAGGCTCGTTCCGCCAGAAGCCTTGTCTGCACAGGTGCATCCCACACTGAGGAAACTCCAGGTGCCCATGGCCCCTTCTAGGCTGACCAGGAAGCATCGAGAAAGGAAGCCATCTAAGTCAGAGCCCCAGACCAGGCCAAGGGGCCAGCCCTGGGGCTCCTGAGCTGCATTCTGGCCTCTCTCCTTGGGAGGCTAGGACCCCTGAACAGAACAAAACTCTGAGTGCATCCAGCCTTCCTCTGAGGACCCCAGTGTTCATAGGACACCTCCCCCCAGAACCCTGCCCTGAGGACTTGTGGGAAACCCACTATTTGGACCAAGGAACTCCTACACATCCCTCAAAGCCCAGCCAACACATGCCTTCCCTGCTGAAGCCTGACAAGAAAATTTGTTCAACCAAACAGCCTCTCCCACACACCTCTGCACCCGCTCTGCCACCGTGTTCCATGGTTGTCTGACTGTGTGTCTCTTCCCAGGCCAGTGGCTGGCTCTTGGGACCAGGAGCTGGCACAGTATCCGGCCAGGGGATGGCTCAGTTTATGTCAGATGGACACACGGGTGCATGAAGGGGCGTGGGGTGGCTACACTGGGAGAGCTACCCAGCCTCCCCAGACTCCAACAGGGATTCTTCCAGACCCTCCCTCGATCTGAGCCTCAGGGAGAATCCCTGGCCCAGTGCCTGTATCTACAGATGAGGAAACTGAGGCTCACACTGTGAGTGACATCACATAGGACATCCAGTACCGCTTCTCCCATCTTCCCATCAGCCTTGGCCCTAACGTTAGCCCCATCTCTTCTTTTCTTTTCTTTTCTTTTTTTTTTTTTTTTTTTTTTGGGATTGAGCCCAGGGGCATTCTACCTCCAAGCTATACCCCCAGACTTTTTGTTATTTTTTATTTTGAAACAGGGTCTTGCTAGGTTGCTGAGAGTCTTGCTAAGTTTCTGAGGCTGTCCTCAAACCTGTGATCCTCCTATCTCAGCCTCCTGAGTACTGGAGTCACAGGCCTGTGCCACCATGCCCAGCTTACATTAGCCCCTGTCTTCGTCATACATAGAACTTCTCTGTCCTGACAATAAGCCCCTGAGGGATGCCGGACAGGGTCCACCCTCA
>PVLC010019629.1:0-28900 GCA_004027655.1 Graphiurus murinus
CATGGAGTTTCAATAAAAGCTTCAGCTGACTGTATATTGGTAGAAGAATTTCTGAAGCCAAGATGCTCCGTTAGATTTTCCTGTGTTAAACTGAGAGGACCAGGCCTTTAAGCTATGGAAGCTACCAGTCATTGGTTGCAGGCTGCTCATTAGGAAGTGAGGCCTTCTCCAACCCAGAACATCTTCCTGAGAGAATTGGCATCAAAGAGCTATGAAGTGAGTCTATCAAATCTGATCATGTTGAGTGACAGCTACAAATGGGAATTATAGTCAGTTTTTATTGTCCTCTGCTATTTGACAACTTGGGAATGTTTTCTCTTTCTTTCCAAGAATGATGTTGAAATTCCTCTACATTATTTGTTTGAAGTCCTTCACAATTTTATAAACCTTTTTTCTAAGAGTTATCAAAATTCGCTAGGAAACTGGCTTATCTAATTGCTAGGAATTCAGCATTCTCACAGTAGAGGTAACAGGAAAAAGGTGATAAAAATATTTAAACCAATATTCCAAAGGTATGAAAATGCAACTAATTCTGGGAAATTTTGCATACTAAAACATCCTTTGAATAATAACAATATTTGTTAAACTATTAAGGACTATAAATACTCTCACATTTAAGAAAGAAAATTAATCCAGCCTTTCCTGAAATTTCTGAATATAATATCTTTCTCTTTTTCTTGAAACAACTCAATTAACATTCTACATGTTACATTAAATCAAAAAATATAATCATTAATATTTAATGCCTTCATGATCTTTGACAAGTTTAATAACCTAAGTATTAATTTCCATGTCACCGTGATGATAAAACAGGAGTGTTTTTGTAAAGTGTCTGATCTGTAGACTGTTGTGTCATAGTAGACGGTCTATTGAGATACTTTTGTTTTCACACTTACAACTGGAAGTTAGGTGGTTTGGTTTCCTCATCTGCCTCCACCAATTACTAGGTGGGCCGCTTTAAGGCTTGGGATGTATCAACCCTAAATGTAAGTTTCTTTATCTAATAATGTCATTATTATAGCATCTACCTGTATGATGCTTATAAATCTTTTAGAAGTTTGCTCATGCATGCTCAATAAATATTAACCATCCATGTTATTTCCTTGCCCCTCTTTTCATTGAAGACACTTCCCAGAATAGTTGGTATGAAGTT
The DNA here is from genome assembly GCA_004027655.1 of Graphiurus murinus. Taxonomy (NCBI): domain Eukaryota; kingdom Metazoa; phylum Chordata; class Mammalia; order Rodentia; family Gliridae; genus Graphiurus; species Graphiurus murinus. The sequence goes on from PVLC010019629.1 coordinate 1,154, forward strand.
AGGTGTGTTCCTCAAAGAATGACAGGCAAATAGCATTATTCCTTAACTGCTCTCTTTAAGAGTCAGCTTTCCTTTCTAAATATATGAAGAATATTAGCATCATGTTTCAAAAGGATTGCTATACTTTTTCCCTGAATCTAATCTTGTCCCACTATGAAAGATTCTCAAAGGCACAAGCTAGAAAGACTTAAACATTCCTTCCGCAGTGGCCAGTCCTGACAACTCTTCTCATTCTCTCTTTTCCAGTTCAGCTCCTTATTCTTTGAATATTTCAAGAACATGATTTTCAACTGCATCTTTACATTTACTGTCCCTTCTGCCTGGAATCCTCTTTCTTCATTTTTCACACTCTTTATCTTCAAGCTTATAATAAATATAACTTTATCTGAAAAGTCTTGAAGAACACACACACGCACACACACACACACACACACATATACACACTAGCTCACTTTACACCATCTTTCCTCCTATGACCTACTTTCTTATTTTTTGAACTTAATCCCATTTCATAATTTCATTCTTCTCTCACTAAATTCCATGAAGTAAATAATGTGTCTCTTTTTTCACTACTGGTACATCCTTGGAATAGAGAAAAATGTTTGACAAACAAGTGGTGCTTAGTAAATATTTGATGAATAGATTACTTTGTTGAAATAAATTCTTAGATTGTACCACTTTTTGTAAATTTAGAAATTTAGTGTTATATTTTTATTTAACTATTTTCTTTTTAAGAAAAAAGAATGGTAGAAAAACATGGCATATGCCTTGCTAGACATCATTATAGACACAGAAAGAGTAGCAGGATCTAGTGAAACTAATATAGATGGAAAGGAAGAACAAATGAGGGGTGGGGATTGCCTCTTCCCCATGTGTGGACAGAATGTTTATGTCTCCACAAAATTCCCCAATTGAAAGCTAAACCCTACTGTGAGCCTAGTATCATGGTATTTGGATTAGGGTCTTTGAGAGGTAATTAGGCCCCTGCTTTCCTGAATAGGAATTGTCCTATTAATCATTAGAGCTCTGTATTCAATAGACTAGTCTTTATCAAAGAAATCCCTGCTTTCTTCTGCCATGCAGGCACACAGGGAAAACACTGCCAGCTATAAAAATGAAGCTGGCTCTCATCAGATACTAAATCTGCTACTGCATCAATCTTGGATTTTCCATCCTTTATAACTGCAAGAAATTTATGTTATTTGTAAGCCCTTCAGTCTATGGTAGTTTCTTATAGCAACTTGAATGGACTTGAAAATGGGGTTTCAATATTAAGAATCTTACCATATTTTCTGTTGTGCTATGTCTGTAGGTTTGAAGCTGTCTCATCTCCTTAAGATTTTTCTCTCAGATGGGGAGCTCAATATGAATAAGAAGATGTATGGTTACAATGTACCAATAAAAAAATGATTTTTATATCTCAGAAGGCTACATTAAAATGTTTTTAGATATTTTATGCTCTTCAGAAAGCATGGTTTTCATGCTGATGGAAACAAACTCTAAAGATAATAGTATCTGGGATTATAGTATTAGAGAAAGATTTATTCTCATTGTAGACATCAACGTGTATTTTTTATTACTTTCCAAATTAGAAAGTGTGAAACAGAGCCGGGCGTGGTGGCGCACGCTTGTAATCCCAGCATTCGGGAGGCTGAGACCAGAGGATCCGGGTTCGTGGCCAGCCTCAGCTATCTAGTGAGGAACTCCGCAACTTAGACTCGGTTTCAAAATAAAGAATAAGAAAAAATAGGGCTTGAGGGTATAGCTCGGAGGTAGAATGTCCCTAAGTTCAATCCAAAAAAAAAAAAAAAAAAAAGTAAAAGAAAGTGTGAAACAGTGTTTTACTATTATCATCAGTCAAGATATCTTTGGCTAATGTCAATATATAGAAAAAGTTATAAACAAATGTATTAATTAAATTTGTTTACAGTTTCTTGCATTAACTAATAAAAGGTTGCCTGAGAATTTTAATTATGTTCATTCATAACATCATATACACAATAATCAAAGATGAAAAGGTATTAATTCTCACATAGTTTTGACATTTTGCATATCTACTTTTACAGAATTTTAAAGTAAACCAGAGTAAGATAATAAGCTTAAGACTCAGTGGCTTTATATCACTTTAGTGTAATGACTACTTAAGTAGTGACTGATGGATTATAAGTATGTGGTAATATTGTAAGGTGACTCATAGAGACACACCAGACTCCAAATTGCCAAAGAGATCACTTTACTCTGGAGTCTTCTGTGTCTCTATGGGTCACCTCACAACATTTGGAGGCCCTAGCAAGATTCAGAGACCCAGTCGAGGGGAGAGCCTTGGAGGAACTGCCTGCATGCGGCTTCAGGGGAGGCACCCCCCTGAGACATTCCAAGGCCCTGAGATCAAGGCCATAGGACCCCCACACCAAAAACTGGGGTTGTGAGCTCAATCAGATTGGGTTCTCTGGAGTAAAGGTAATGGAGCCCTGAGGTGGGACTAAATCGATGAGACTGGACATGGCCGCCCATCTGAACTCCCTGGGTTCAGAAGAGTCATTTCCAACCCAAATCGATATTGGCATGTGAATAAGTGTGGCTACAATTGTGTGAGAGTATCTCTCTGTTGGGTCCTCCCATCCGAGAAGAGTATGTGGTTCTATGGCAGAGATCCTTAAGATCTCTGAAAGGCTACGGAATCTGATTGGGCAGATTCTGACAACACTGGCGAAAGCTGTCACTCCATGGAGGCATAAGATCTATGGTGCTACTGAAACATAGAAAGTAAGTCGCAAGCCACAATGTTGGGCCATTATGGTTAAGCCTCCACAAGCTGGGCTGAGTCTGTGAAGCAAATACTTGTTTATGAATTGTCCTGTCTTGTGTCGGTCCATTTGTTGTTGTCTGATTTCTTAGAAGTCTATGGGCTCCACTTCTTTTTCTTTTCCTGAATGGTGTTCTAACCTTTGAATCTTAGGTCTCTACATCTCCCTGATCTTTGTTTTTTTCTATTGGTTTGAGTTCTGCCAGTCTGCAAAACTGGTCATGGGTAGAACATCTTTTACTTTCAGTTTGCTATATCTTCCTTCTTTCTTGATATCTGTTGCTGGTTCCAGTGATGGGGGTGTGGGTGGGGGGAATGAAGACAAATAGTACTGAAACCCCCCCTTAGATGTATGCTGAGGAATTTCAACGATGGCTTTTCAGGAAAAAGTGACTATAGGATGTGCTTCTCCCTGAGAAAACTTTGGACTCTTTGTGAACTTGAGTAGGCCATCTTTGGAGTGATGACAGAGTGAGGGCTCTCTAGATATCCAAGTGGCTCAGGCTGTCTAGAGTGCAGTTTCCATACATTAGTGGCTCCTCCTCCTTAGATACCCTGCCCCATGGCTACAGGCTTGTTCCTTTTCTGTGGATAACAGGATTCTCTTGATGATGCCTCCCTATCTTATAGGGAAAACTCAAAACCCCCTCCTGTCCTGCCATCTTCTCCTGAGGAACTAGAGATCCCTCCTCCCTATGTTCGGAAAATCCTCCACTGAAGTCTGCAATGGGACCCCGAGGGGAAAACACAGTCTTGTCCTCTATGAGTCCCTTGTCTCCTTCCCACACAAGAGGAGGCTCCATTTATGGGGAGTCAAGGCAGGCACTTGCCATAGCTGAAGTGGTGACTGTAACCCCCTACTCTTCCTGAAGCTCCTTTATTTATGCTCCATTTTCTACCAGTGTTTTGTATAATTGGAAGACCCAAAATCACTCATTTTCTGAGAAGCCTCAGTTTCTGATTGGGATACTTGAGACTGTTTTGTTGTTGTTGTTGTTGTTGTTGTTTACATTCACAAGCTCACCTGGGATAATTACCAAAAGCTCTTAACCACCCTCCTCATGTCCAAAGAGAAAGACAGGATTTGAGTAGGAAGTAGAAGTGCCACTCTGAGTCCTGGGGAACAAATGACTCTGACCTTGGAAGATGAGGGGCATAGTAGAGAGGCTTTCCCCTCCACCAGGCCTAATTGGGACCCCAATAGAGGAGAAGGCAGTAGGAGTCTGGACAACTACCACCAGGTTTTATTGGTTGGGATTAGGGGGCTGCCTGCAATCTCACTAACTTATCCAAGGTAAGCAAGGTTGTTTGGGGACATCAGGAGTCTCCTGAAGGATTTCTAGAGTGGCTCTGGGATGCCTATAGAGTTTTTACTCCAATAGACCTGGATGCCACAGAAAACCAGCAGGCTATACATATAGCCTCTGTCACCCAGGCAGCCCCAGCCATTAGAAGGAAGTTGCAAAAGTTAGAGAGATTTGAAGGCATGAACAGATTACAACCTTTAGAGATTGTTCAGAAGATCTTTGACAGTTATGACTGGACCAAAGATAGGCAAAGCAAAAAGTTGACTAGACTAGTGGTGACAGCCATTAGGGAGGTGAATAGGAGGACTGATGGAAAGTGTAACTGGAAACCCTGCTCCATTATGTAGATGATCTCCTTGTCTAATCAGAAACAGAGGAAGAATACAAATAGGGCACTGAGGGGCTCTTGCAAAGACTTTAGGACCTGGGCTACCTCATTTATGCCAGGAAGTTGCAGCTCTGCTGACCCTGGGGGACCTACATGAGATACAGCCTAGAGAGAGGAAGGAAGATGCTATCTTGGAGGCTCATTGCTGTGATTCTACACCTTCCAGTCCCAGAGGATAAGAGACAAGTGCAGGAGTTTTGGGGAACAGTGGGATATTACCAGCTGTGGTTTTTGTGTTTTGCTGAAATTACAAGGCCATTATATACCAGCCTAGGGGGAAATGGCCCTCTCAAATGGTCAGGAGCTGAACTGAAAGCCTTTGAAACTCTGAAGAAGGCCTTAGTGTCTGCCCCTGCCCTGGCATTCCCTGATATCACTAAGCCATTCCACTTGTTCATGGACATGGTCCAGGACATCGCTGAAGGACACGTTTTCCAAAGTGTAGGCCCCTGGAAGTGACCAGTGGCTTAACTGTCTGAAAGATTAGACCCCATGATGGCAGATTGGCCAGCCTGCCTGTAAGCTGTGGCTGCCACAGATATGTTGGTAAAGGAGGCTGATAAATTCATGCCGGACCAAGAGTTGCTTCTGATGACCCCTCACACGGTTGAGAAACTTCTGAGGGGAACCCAAGAGTGGTGGATGTCCAATGCATGAGTAACCCACTACCAAACACTTCTTCTTGATCAGCCCTGAATACGCTTTTGCCAGACATCCACCCTTAATCCAGCAAGCTTGTTGCCAGATGACAGTCTGGAAGTACCTCTACATGAACGTGCTGAGGTGACTACATGGTCTGGTCAACCCATCCAGATCAGAGGTAGATGAAGTGCTCTATACTGTTAGAAGTATTTGCATCCAGAACGGTATACAGGGGTGGCAGTCGTCACTGAGCTTAAAACCAGCCCCTTAACAGGGGAACATTGGTTCAAAAGGCTAAGCTCATTGTTATGATTCAGTTGCTGTACTAGGGGAAAAAAGGCTGTCACAATGTACACTGACAGCCTTTGGGACATTGTACCAGGAGAGGGGACTCCTCATGTCAGCAGGCAAGAAAAGGGCATCAGAAAGGAGACTCCCCTGAAGTGAGAGACAAGAGAGGATCTGACCAGAAAGCTCGAGAAGTGGCCCTAGATCCAGTGGCACCTCTCTCCATTTTGGTCATGTACCCTGAACCAGAACTGCCACAAAAGCCAATATATTCAACTGAGGAATGGGACTGGGCAAAGCAGGTAGGTGCAACACCAGAAGAAACTAGATGATGGCTACTACCAAATGGAAGACACCTGCTCCTGGTATCTTTAAAAAAAATAAAATGACTAGTACCCCAACTCCACCAGACCACTCACCAAGGGGCAAACTAAGCTCAGCAAACTATTTAGAACCAGGTACTACATCCCAAAGTTGGATCAAATCATAAAGAACCTAGTGTCTAAATGTCAAGTATGTGCACAGGTGAATCCAAAAGGGGGAAGAGATCACCGGAAGGAATATGAGTTTGGGGAAGTATGCCAGGGGAACATTGGGAGCTGGACTTCAGGGAGGTAAAACTGACTTCCCTGGGATATAAGTACCTCCAGGTATTTGTGAACACATTTTCTGGATGGGTGGAAGCCTACCCTACCGGGACTAACACTGCTTCAATTGTGACCAAGAAATTACTACAGGAAATAGTTCCCAGGGTTAGGTTGCCTTCTACATTGGAATCCTGCAATGGCCCAGCCTTCACAATCAAGGTCTTTCAAAATTTTGCAAAGACATTAAATATTAATTGGAAATTACATTATGCATACAGACCTTAAAGTTCAGGACAAGTAGAGAGGAAGAACAGGACTCTAAAAGAAAACTTAACTAAACTGGTTTCCAAAACTGGCAGGAGTTGGGCAACTCTTCTCTCCTTTGCCCTTCTATGGGTAAAGTTTATACCATATTTGGGAGGCTTCACACCTTTTAAAATAATGTTTAACAGACCCCCCCCGCCACTACTCCTCCCTAAGTTACATGATGTATCTAAGGATGAAATGTCTAATCACTGCCTTCTGAAGTTCTTATAGGCACTTCAGGAAACAAAGGAGGCCATCCATCAGACTGTAAGAGACTCCTATCCTTTCACTGCTGGAGAACGAGGGCACATTTTCCATCCTGGAGACTTGGTGTGGGTAGGGTGGATACCATCCCTGACTTTGGACCAACCTGGAAAGGACCTTACCCTATCATCCTCACCACCCTGATGGTGGTAAAGGTCACCAGAAATTTGTCCTGGATACACCACACTCAAGCTAAAAAGTGCCCTGGAGGAGGACAGAAGATGAAAAGTGACTAGATCCTCAGACCTGCTAAATATAAGACTCAAACAGAAAGCCTAATTGTAATATTAATATGGGTTGCAAGTGTTGCAAGTGAAACAACCTTAGGGAAAGGTGTCCTCACAAATCTGACAACTGGTATCAGTCACTATTTTCTTGGTCTCCCTGGCTGACTACACTGATTACTGCCACCACAGGACTCTTACTGATTTTATTACTGGCTATAACTGTGGGGTCTGCGTCATAAATTGTCTGGTGGTTTTTTTATGTCAGGGAAAGAGTATGTACAGTCAAGTTACTAGTTATTAGGGGACAATATAACCTCTTGCCTGCATATGATGAGTCCACAACTTGAGTCAGTGATAAGAACCAGTGGAGAATGAAGTGATGTGTTTCTATTAGGCAAAAGTCTTAGGTAAGTGCTCTCAGCCCCTTGACTAAAGGTCAACAGGGGACTACTTAACTACAACAGGATGTGGAAAGGAATTCTAACTGCTATTATCTGCTTCTGTAATTAGCTTTGCACATGATATGAGGAAGCAGTCTTGAACGTAAGATAGAATCTGAGTAAAATATGCTGTGTGTTCCAAACTAACACCTGGTGTCTGTCAAACGATATAATGATTTTTATAACCATGAAAACTTGACTTTTCTGCACCCTCAACTCTAACCAAAGGGTATAAAAGGTGGCTAAAACTGACATTCGGAGAAGCAGCACCTCAGAGTGCTTTCTGTCCCAGTCAGCTGGAATGAAGTGACCTCTTTAGCACTTTGGGGTCTGGTGTTCCTCTATGGGTCACTTCACAACGGTAAAACACAATCATTCACCAATGTTTCCCATTCATATCTAGTTAAATTTGTTTCACTGAAGTTTAGCATTTCTTCATATATTTTTCTAGTAAATTTATAAATTTTTACATTTATCAACTCCAATAATACAGAAATACTATTTGCCTGATTCCGTTTCTTAAGTGAAACTACTATTAAATCTTTGGTTTGTATTCTTTACACTCCAAAACATTTAGAAATATGCATACCAGTGTACGAATTTTTATAAATTTACACATGCATATGTTTTAAAAGTAAAACTGCTATCATATAGACATTGGAAAAAAAATCTTTCTTGACAGCATAAGGTATTATGAACTTTTAAAAGGTCTCTACATTTTTTCTTCCTTGGATTTTGTGTGTGTGTGTGTGTGTGTGTGTGTGTGTGTATGTGTGTATTTCTGCATTTTATATAGATACAGTCACTCATTTATTCATTCATGGACATATAAGTTTTGCTCATTATTATGATATCATAAAAATGCTATACTTAGCAGTTTTACACAAATACATATACCTGAACTGCAATTGTGTTCTTTGGGCAAAGAAAAAAAAAAACTTTTAATTTGAATTATGCAGAACACAGGATTTAACATATGGTGCCTTGTCTGTGATCTATGAACAAAGTGAAATGCACCTTTCCATAGAAATATCTACACATACTGCACCATCTTTCTTCCAAATGGGCTGCTCCTATCTCAGATATCACTTTCTGATGTTCCCATTTAGATTAATTCCTTCATTGTATTTTCTCATGGAACCCTGTATCATTCATCTTCCTTGAACTTGTCAGAGAAATACACACACACACACACACACACACACACACACACACACACACTCTACACACATATAAATTTTTATCTCCTTTACAAAACTAAAACTTCAAGTAGGCAATGACATTTTCATTTTTGTAATTTTACACTTAAAATATAAATCAATGCCTACCACTTAGTGATTAAAAACTGTCAATAACTAAATTAAGGAATGGTTTAATAAATTTAAAAAGCATTTAAATATCAATTTGATCATTTTGAATTTATAGATTAATTGCAAAGGAATTCATCACCTTATGATATGCACTCAAGCTTTCTTTTAAGTTCTTCCCAACAGTTTATTTCCTAGTGCTGTTGTGACAAATTAACACAGATTTAATTCCTTAAAGCATCAGAAATGTGTTATTTTATAGTTCTGGAGGTCTGAATTCTGAAAAGAGATTACAGATCTGAAATCAAGTTTTCAGCATGGTTGCATTTCTGGATTGCCCAGGGAAAATCTATTTTGTCACCTTGTCCAAATTCTGGAAGATACTTACAGTTCTAGCTTGCAAACTCTTACTCAGTCTTCAATTTGCACCACTCTAAAGTTCTTTCTATGATCATACATTTGTTTTTTTTCTATTTTGACATTTTATAAGAACCCTTGTAATGTGATTGTGTTGCGTCCCACGCAACACTGGGTAGACCAAGCGGACCAGCCATCCTTCGCCTGCGGGGGTGGGGGGGGCAAGCGAGAAGGAGAGTGTTGTCAGCAGGGCCCACCACCCTGGGGAGTCGAGATATTCCCCCCCAAAACCACACCGAGCTGGGAGTCTAGTCAGCGACCAGGCACTGCAGGATCTCAGCTTTAATGGACACACAATAGTATATATGGGAAGGTCAGATAAGGAGGTGAAATGAGCGGTAGCCAATGGGAGCAGATCTCATCACCGGTTGCTGCTGGGGAGGGAGGTAGGCCTTTTCTTGACCCACCCACTGGCTTCCCTAGGGCAGAGGGGTCATATTTGACCAAAAAAGGTCAGAGCCTGTGAGTGCTAAATGCCACATTACATGGGCTGCCCTTACATGATTGCATTGTGGCCATTCACATATTCCACAACAATGTCTCTGTGTCAAGATTCTTAATCACATCTGCAAATGTAACATTTTATTTTATAGAGTACAATATTCTCAAACTCCAGATATTAGGGTATGACATCTTTGCAGACTACTATTTTCTCTAAAACAAAGGTTTAGCACATTTCTTATCTGTGTGTGTGTGTGTGTGTGTACACACACACATGTGTTTTTATTGTTACCAGTTTAAGTTAATGAAATATTTGGTTTTATTTGTTTATTTATGTATTGTTTGCCATTGGTATTTAAGACATGGAATTTAAGTCATGTTACTCAATTTATTTCATTCTTACAAATAGTTTGTTTTGTTAATTTTCTTGAAAATTTTGACTATGTATTCTACATGCAAATATTATTAGCCACATAATTTTTGCTGCTCATTGAATCAATTGATCTCTTAAAATAAGAATTAAAATGTTTTCATAATCCCTAATTGTTTTACATTCAAAGTATCCCATTTTCATTTTATGGGTATAAACTCTTCTCAAACTTTTTAAAAATGTTTTTATTGGTGCATTGGAATCTCACATCATTATATACTTCAGAGTGATAGGGACACACATACATACAATACTTGGTGAGCTTCCCCCTGGCTCTCTCCCCACTTTCTCTTCTCCATACATGATATGAAGGTTGGCATTAATAATTTCCATATGCACATAACTTCAGTGGCAGTGTTTCCTTCATTGATTCTTCCTCACCACCAACACAACCTTCCCCTAGACCTCTTCCATAGCTCCACTGGGGATTCTACTCCATTTTCTCAAGTCATGATTACTCCTTAGCTTCCGTATATGACCCTTCATTTTTTTTGGTGACTGGCTAATCTCACTTAATATAATGTTCTCAAGGTCTGTCCATTTTTCTGCAAATGGAATTCTTGACAACATAAATTAGATATATGTTCTACTTTACATTTCTCCATTTTCTTGAAAGTTGATTTCTGTGTTTATTTGGCTTGGTATCTCTGCTTCCATCTTTTCATTTGTCTCACATATCTGATGAAAATGTATCGCCAATTCATGTAAACAACAAAGCGATCAGTAACAATTAGTAATAAAAAGTGATCTTTATAGGAAAATAACTGGTTTCCTTGTAGAAATAATTGTTTCTCTAGCATGAAAAGTATCTGCTAATGGCAAAACCCTGGTTGGGATTTGTGGATAGGATGTGTTCAGTCTGTGAGCTATATTAATCATCTGGGGTAGATTGAAGTGACCAAGATACCACTTTACTTTCCTTTTTATTCTAACATGCTTTGTATATGGGAAATCATGAACAGATTACTCATTTTTGCTTGGAGAGCTTGCCTTTATATATTTAACGTAGGAGCAAAGCACAATAGAACTGCCTTTGTGTGGAGGGGAGAGGGTTTATCCAGGTAGTTAACACAGCACACTGAACAGCAGCCGCTGACTAAGGACTTATTAAAAATTTCTTGTCAATATTAATTTCTTCAGGACCTATCTATGTATAGTTATTGATTTGAAGTCTGTGTTTATTATTATTTTATGTTATTTTATTGGTGCACTGTAGGCTCACATCATAATGTCATTCAGAATGATAGGGAAATACATGTACACAGCACTTGATGAGCTTCCCTCAGCTCCCTCCCATTCCCTATACATGATACTGAGATTGCCTTTGATGACTCAGCATATTATCAGTGGAAGTTTTTCGATCATTAATTCTCCCTCCCCTCAACCTCCTGTAGACTACCTTCCATCACTCCACAGGAGTTTCTCCTCTATTATCTAAAGTCCCTCTTGTATTCTGATTCATTTTATTATTAATTTGAAAAAAAAGTTCTCTGATTTCTATAAATTTTTCAAAGTAATTTGTGGATTTTTTTCTAATTATTTGGTATGTCATATAGTTAAGGTTTATCTCTTTAGTGCATATTTCCAATGAGCTTTCAGAAAAAAAGCATCAAACATCATGCTTTCCATCAAATACCTATTGGATATTAGTAGTCTTTATGCATGTACGTGAAACACAAGTGAAAGATTCATGGTGACTAATATAAGATGGCCCAGTGGAGGAGACAGAAGAGATAACAGATATCTAATGAACTAAATACAATTAAAGTGATAAACATGAGATAATATTTAAAAATAGAATAAAGGGACTGTTCTTACAAGAATAATGTTTACATTGAATATTAAGGAATGCATAGGACTTTAACAGACAAAGGGGGCAAGAAAGAAAAATGCCTAGAAACAAATTATTCATAAAGAATATCCTTGGTAGGGAAATAATATAAAATAATGGAATATGATATTTTTAAAATAGTCTAAAAACTTTTCATAATTAACATTTATTTCCCACTACTATAATATAATATTCACTGTCAGAAAGAAAGGAAGGTTTACAAACTAGTCTCTCACATTCTTACTTTACTCTTCAAAGCACTATATTTTTTAAGAATCCAAAATGTTAGTACCAGAGTGATGACATAATGTACCTAAAACATTTTAATGTCAACGTCCAAGTGAGCACAGATACTGTTGTCTTTTGAAAGTCATTCAGCTTTATGATAATAAAAAGTGACAGCTGATTAATTTTTTGTAGTCATGCCTCTCATTTTATGATGCCCCAGATGTTCTCTTCTTCTCCATTTAAACACTACACACACTGCAAAGCATAAACATATTTGTTTTCCAATATGCAATTAAAACATCCTGAACTCTAGAGACTATGAGCAGTATTATTTGACCTTGTGTGATCTGCAGTTACAATATTCGCCAACCAAATTATGATAAAACAAATAAGAGGTTAATGAAATGGCTTTGCTTCTTCAAATTTATAATAAAGCCAAATGCTAATCAAACATGTTTATTTTTATTTCTTTCTTTTCTATTCTGGCTCCATGTTGGCCTACATTTACATTATCCCTTAAGACTCAAATTTCATCCATTCATTTTGCATTAATAGCTCCTCATTGCACAGTGTATGCAGTTATGTATTATCATTATTTTTGTCAATGTATATTTTATTATTCATATTACAATGAATATAAGTGTAGAGATTACTTTTGAAATAACACATTTTTTCACATATTTTAAAGAGCTTTATTGAGATATAATTACACATAGTTTAAGTATATAATTTGATACATTTCGTAATGTGTATATACCCAAGAAACCATTTCAACAATCATGATAAACACACTTGGTAACTTCCTCAATGTTTCTGCATATTTCATTATAATTAATCTTTCTCCATTCCTTCTGTGATCAGTTCTCTTCCTCCATTCCCAGGGAAACCATGGATTAGCTTTATACATAGGTTCAACAGACTCATTCGTATTTTCTATTTCTAGTATTTTACAAAAATACTCTTTTGACCTAGCATAATTATTTCAAAATTCACAAATGCTCTGACTATAATATATATGCATATATATTACATATATATTATCTGTATAGATATATATATTTTAATATAGACAGTATACATATATTTATGTTAATATATATTAGTTCTTTCCATTTTACCATTGAGTAATATTCAATATTACAAATGTGGCACAGTTTCTTTATATATTCATCCATTGTTAACATTTGGGTTGCATTCATGATCTAGTTTCTACAAGTAAAGCTGTCACAATGATTTATTTATGTCTTAATATGGGTATATACTTTCATTTATCTTGGGTGAATATGCATAAGTAGAATGTATCAATTCTGCAGAAGGTATACATTTAACTTCTCATCATTAACATTAACAAACTTTTCCAAGGTGACTATATCATTTTACACCCCTACTACCAGTATATGAGAATTTCAGTTTCTCCTGATCTTTGACAATATTTAGAATGGTCAATATCTTCAACTTTTGTCATTCTAATATTTTTAATGGTTACTCACTATGTTTTCAATTTTTATTCCTCTAATTATAACTGATGCTACTTTGCTAAATATTTTAACTCTTTTTTCCATTTCTATTAAATTGGAATGCTTTGAGAGTTCTAGATACAAGTATTTTACCAGAAATATTATTTGTAAATATATCCTCCCAGTCTATAAGTTGTCTCTTGATTCTCTTTAAAATATATTTTAAAGAATAAAAAATTATTTTAATACAGTCCAATTCATCAACATAGTAGTACTGGGGACTGAACCCTAGGGTATTCTACCACTGAGTCTTTTTATTTATTTTTTTATTTTAAAACAAAGTCTTGCTAAGTTGCTGAGACTGGCCTCAAACCTGTGATCTTTCTGTCTCAACCTCCCAAGTACTGAGGTTACAGGATGTGCCACCATACCCTTTTAGTACCATATTTTAAAACATGTTTATATAAACCATGCACATAAATATTATCCCTTATGTCTTATGCAGAAGCTTTATTATTTCAGATTTTACATTTTATTCATAACTCATTTTAATTTTGTACATGGTGTTAAGTATGTATAAAAGTCAATTTATTTATTTTTGCTTATGGATTTTAATTATTTTTGTGGCTACTGAATTATCTTAACACATTTTTTCCAAAAATAAATTGTCAATATATGTAAGGAAATGTTTGGCTATTCTAGGTCTTCTGTCTTTCCAAATAAATGTAAGGTTATGGATGCGATTATAACAAATAAATTAATGAAGATTAACTGTGCATAATGTGCATCTAATATTATAATATATATAAAATAAAATTAAAATATTAACAAAGGGGAATATTTATTTCAAATCATTCCTGAAAAAGTAAAAATTATTTCAAATTACTTATAGTCCAAATGACATAACAAATGCCTAAAATTGGTCTCTTTATATCTAAAAGGTCCCTTATATCTAAAATATATTAAATAAATATTTTGTCTTCTAGAAAATTACATTATCTAGGAGCCAGGAAAAAATGATAATGCTCAAATCTCTCTTAGGACTTAGAGAGGCCTGAGAAATTTTCAGAGGATTAAAATTCTACTACCTAGAGCAGGCAAAATTAAAATTCATGTATCATGAATCACATGAGCCTTGACCAGTAATATTTTACGTTATCTTCATCTGACATTCCAACCTTCACTTCCTGAAATAAGTTTTATTCCAGAAATGAATGGACAAGCTATATTTTGCTTTGTGCAGTAAAATATATCTCTGTACCATTAGTCTGTAATGGAAATCTGATGTACTTTGATTGACATAATGTAGATATTTATTCATCTCCCACATCATGATCTTAATGACATTGATTTTATCTTAAAATTTGGAGAAATCTACTCATTATCCTTCAATAGACTCTCACTCTGTGAATTTGGCCAAATCATTTTAGCAAGAAATTTAATATTCATATTTGAAAATGATAGTTTTAGCTATTGAGGTATATCTTAGCACCCCAAATGTTAAACTCTGTAGTATCTTTTACAGATTTGAAATAACTGAGTGTGAAGGATTAGCCAGCTTATTAACTAACAGAAGTATGGAAGACCCAGAAACTCTGACTCAAGAGTAGTTCAGAACTGCATTATCAAGGCAAAGAAAAAAATTTGTCCAGGTGAGCAAGAGTAAAAGTTATCCATGAAACATTTTATTTCCTATTTCAAGTTATATATGCATGAAAATAATAGGGACAATTTAACATAATATTCTGGATAGGAAAAAAGTTTACAAGCTAAAATGTAGCAGAAATATCTATCAGAGAAAGAGTGAATGAAACATACTTTGCTCTGGATATCATAGTAATGTGCAGTGACCAATGGCTTTTTAACTCTGGATTTTTTCTTTCTTTCTTTCTTTCTTTTTTTTTTTTTTTTTGTTAATTAACTTCATAAAATGCCAATTCTTTTTCACAGACTATTTGAAGGACCATATGAGAAAGCTCTTGTAGGAGTGAGTAACCCCTTTACTATTATGTCACTGTGCTACTAACATTAGTAGAAGAAAGTAATGTTTTTTATTTCAGCCACAAAACATCATCATAATTAACTCAATTGTGACAGGCACTGTCTGTGAGCCAAAGCTACTCTCTCATAGCTTTAACTTTTCCAACTAAAACCTCCAAATGACCTTTAGGCAATCCCATTATAATGCTTTAAAAATTATTAGAATTTATGCTTCTAGGATGCATTGCCACAGTGCTGCAAAGTTTGATAACAAGAAATGTATTTCTCAGAATAGCAAGTAGAGTAAGAATAAGAAGCTAGCATAAGAACAATACTTCCATCTCTAGAAGATCATATTTCTGTTACCATGAAGGAAATATGTTTTATGCAAAGTTTCATTGCAATACAAATCATGCTATCTGGTCAGTAATATAAACAACAGAAGACTAGTACAACTATGATAATAGCAATATTATATACATAGAATAACCATAGCTTAGATTGCAAAAATACAATGGTTTTCTACTTTTGAATTGATAATAACTCAAAATTTAAAAACAAACAACCCAATAAAAATGGACAATTGAATTGAATAGACCCTTCTTGAAAGAATAATTACAAATGGCCAATATATATATATATATGGAAAATAATTCACGTCACTAACACTCAGGGAAATGCAAATCAAAACTACATTGAGATTCCATTTAGCTCCAGTTAAAATGACATTCATCAAAAATACAAACAATAATAACAGCTGAAGAGAATGTGGGGAAATAGGAATTCTTATACATTATATGTGAGATTGTAAATTAGCACAACCACTATGGAGATCAGTATAGAGTTTTCTCAAAAGACTAGAAATGGAACCACCAAAAGAACCTTATACACCACTCACCATTCCTTGATATATTTCCCAAACAATTACAGGAATACAGTGGTGCATTCCTGTAATTTCAGTACTTGAGAAGCTGAGGCAGGAGATTGTAGGTTCGAGGACAACCTCAGCAACTTAAACCCCTGGATTTAACCTCCATACACCCCCCAGACACACTCACAGTCAGAATACCAGTGATGCATGCATATCCATGTTTATAGTAGCACAATTCACAATAGCAAATTATGTAACCAAACTAGGTATCTGTCAACAGATGAATGGATAAAGAAAATCTGGTATGTAAGCACAATAGAGTTTTACTCTCCTGTAAAGAAGAACACAATTATGAAATTTGCAGGAAAGTGAATGGAACTTAAAAAAAATTATACTGAGATCAACCAATCTCAGAAAGTTAGTCATTTGTTTTTCTTACATGCATAAACGAGAAAGAAAATGGAGCACAAAAGAGACTTCAGATGAATGAAGAGAGAAGCCAGTATAATAGTGGAATGGGACTGGGGTGAAAGGTGGGGAGGGGAAAACAGGAGAATTGAGGAAGGAAAGAGATTAAATAATGTCATGTTCATATATGAAATTATCACTAGCAATTTCACTAATGTGTTCAGGCAGGGAGGGCCAGCAAGGGTGATGTGGAGAGAAATCCACCAAGTGAAATGTGCTTGTATGAATGTGTCACCAGAATCTCACTATGATGTATAATTACAAAGCACCAGTAAAAGCATAAAAATGTTGCATTTCTGAAAAATTTTTTAACTGTCTTTATGATTCAGCTATTAAAGAAAATTCTCAATTCCTCTGAAGAATAGGCAAGGATAATATCAAAGCCGTCTTTGAAATCTTGGGTTTCTTTTCATATTAAGCAATAAAACAAATTAACCACATTGCACCAATTTTGAAATTTCACCTTTAGACTATTGGAATTTTGTTACTAAAATGAAGGAGATTTTTTTAATAGAAACCAGTAAGCAGTTTTAAAGAATGTGTCAATCCAGAGACCTTAGTCATAAGTTCATAGATAAATAGAACACATTAATTAAATTATTATTTAGAATAAAAGTTTGTTTTTGAAAGAAAATAAAGTTAAAATTGTGTTGTCTTAAATCCTTGTAGTGTTGCTTTAAGTGGACAGGGCTTTGTTAGCTTTTATATTTTTTTTTTCCAAAACAAAGAAAATAATTCTATTAAAGCTACAGGGAGGGAAATGGTAAGCAGAAGTAATTACAGAATTGGAACGCCTCCAGAACACTGGAGCTAACATCCTGATTATTAGAGCAGCATCTTTTACAGCCACAAGTAATTTCAGATGAGTCTAATCTATCAGTTCCTGCTTCCCCAAAAGACCTCTTCTAATTCCTGCTGGAGCAATGGCCACCTGGTAAGGTAGGTGATAAATTTTCTTTTCAGCACACAGTAACTTCCAAAATCCATACCTCTGATTACTTAGGTGGTCTAAAAAAGATATTAATATAAAAATATTCTATCCTGTTGTCAAAGGAATATCTAAGAAGTTATAGCAAAGAAGTTATAAACATTTACAAACCAGAAAGAAAATACTAAGAAACCCATTTTACCTCATTTTGTAAATAATGCCAGTGAAGTGAGGGGCAAAAGTGTAACTTCAGAACCCCTCCCAGAATACTATATGCAAAATGATAAACAAATGTTAAGGGAATGAATTGTTTGAATCATGATATTTAAGTTTTAGGAAGGTACCTTTATTCAGTCAGAGAGATAAAATAAAGAGCTTAAGTTACATTGAAATTGCTGATATATCAGTAAGTTTCTTAAAGGAAGTTAAGTAGAGTTGTCAGAATATGTCTTCAGATTATTTTCCTAATTTGTAAATGTCAGGTTTGAGTGAACTTGATGATTACATATAATGATTAGAAGTTCATAAAAATGACTAATCACTGTCACACACAGAAATCAATGCATAAGTGAAGAAAATACACACACTTATAATCTAATTACTGAGGAATAATGTCTCCAATTTATCTACTGCTCACGAGTTTCTGCCTGGAAGATGCCGGAATTAATAGAGTTTATACAAATAACTTACACACAGACAAAAGAAAATTCACAACAATGTACTTTTCCATTATTAAGTTGGTCTTTATACATTAGTTCTGAACACATAAAATGAACTTTGTCTTTGTATAAGTCACTGTGCCCCAAGTGGCAATAATCTACTTATTTTTGTGTTAATGAGGAGTATAAACTCCTGTGGAGAGCAGGCTGTGCCTAGCTCTGAGTTTTATAAAGCAAGTTTGCCACAAGTTACTCCCTTTCAAGTCCACATGTGGTGTAGAATGACTGTATAACTTGTTTGTACAAGTAAACTACCACTATATGCATAGCACAACCATAAGAAAAAAACTGATATATAAATTAAAAATGTCCACGTGTGAATTTACCAAATTAAAATCAGCAACACATAGATGTTTGGACATGTCAACCTCATATCAGAAATCCAGGCCCATGAGCTTATAGAATATAGGCCACTGAGCAAAGCAACCCCCAACTTGAAACTCATAAAAGGAGGAGTAATCCAAGATTGTTCATGGTTGTACCCAGATCCCATAATCTGGTCACAAATCTTGACTAGGAAAATGGCCACAGCAACTAAACTTTGATTCTCTGTCTCCAGACTTCAGCCTTAGGCTTCAGCAGAGTGAGGTTTCTCTTCTCTATGCCAATAAAGCAAGAACTCTCAAGAAGACAGATACTGCAAACTGACACTCTGAAACTGCCATCAGTCCCACCTGAACCTTCCCCTTGACAACTCTTTAGGATGGTTCATTAAATCTCTTATCTGACCACCAAGGGTGGTTCTTTGCATCCGTATTTGCTGTCTGTTTATGCTCCAGTTTAGCCTCCAGAATCCCTGTCCCACTCAAATCCTTTCTTAGCCTTTCTGTAATCTACATGTGTTATCATGTGAAGTGTGATGTATGATTTGAGTGTTATAGTTATCAGAAATTCAGAAGGTAATAAAAGAAATTGTGATTGATTTTGTCATAATACCAAGTGAACCATGGCTACCTGGTTGTGGAGCAACCAATGAAAGTGATGCCACTTATGAAAATTATGGAAATACTCTAACATGGCTGGTCTATGTTAATGACAGCTCACCCATGAAAATTAGCTGCTATAAAATGATAACTAGTGTTTGTATCCAAGTCTCAAGCATTTAATCTCAAATGATTATAGAGCATTGGGAAACAAAGACTGGCTATATTTTAGGATCAGATTTCAAAGCATACATCTTTGCTTCCCTTAACCAGAAAGCTGTCCGTGTGTTTCAGCAGAACTCTGTTTTTATTCCCAGGTTTGTCACTTTTTAAAAGAGTAATTTCTTAGGTTAAAACATTTCCTAACTTTATCTCGTCTCAAATTTTACTGTATCCTATTGTACTATACTTACTGTGTCCTACTGTGCTGTATTTTAACCTAAGTACCATTGCCTTAGTTTTGGCATGAGGAACAGGAAACATATCAAAACTCAGGGCTATAATGAGGATTAAACAACAAAAAATTAAGTAATACAATTGAATTAAATATTATAATATATAAATATTAACTCCTTAATTCCTACCTTATCACTTCTGTTTCTTACAAAACCAAGAATCCCAAAATATGTATTCCTAAAAACTGACAAGTATTTCTATCTCAGCTAATATTCTCAATGTTATACTCCAAAAGACTGTCCATACAATATAGAGGAGTGAAAATTTATTTGCTCACAGTTTTGGAGATTTGAGGGGTTTTTAAGGTAACTCTCGGCTATAAGCCCCTATAAAACCGAAAATCAAGTTACATACACACAATCTACAATGGAGCAAAATAAACAATTGCTATCCAAAAGGGAGAAATAGGGCCATACAAAGAAAGAACAGGAACAAAACAGAATTGAAATCCAGCAGGGTAAGCACTAGATCCTACAGCTCTACTTCTGGCATCTGGAGCACTTGGTGGTAAGATACAGTCTTCAAGGGACTTTGGCAGTCCTACCTGTTTAGACTTGTTGATTGTAATGGGCAGCCTACTGGCTCTTCTAGCGTGCGTCCAGGGCTTGCAGCTTGCAGCCTCTCTTCATGGTCATTTTCACCTTTCTAGCATCAGTTTATCTCAGGGCTTTTCCTAGAAACCTTGGCTTCACACTCACAGCTTCGCAAATTACCCCATTTGAGGCTGTTTGCAGGGATTCCAATCCTGATATATGTTGCCTGTTTTTTCAGGCCTTCCTTTGAAATCTGAGAGGAAGACTCCATGGCTTCTTTTATTCTAGCAAAGCCAGCATTACATGAGCACCAAGACTGACTGCCAGCAGGAAAGGTAGTCATGCCCTCTTTAATAATTGCTGCATTTCCCTTTTCAACCATAGCTGCAGAACCTACCTTCATCTAGGCCACAGCCAGGCCTGCTTCCACCTGGCCCTGTCTTCATCATAGTCACTGTTAGCCTTCCCTTTATCATAGACACCACTGCCTCCTTCTTTTCATCCATCTTACTTTCTTCTGCAACACCATCTCTCTGGGTCTCACTTTTACACATGCCTTTCTGGCCAAACTGCAAATTTATAAAGTCCCTCTACTTTACTTCCCACTCCCAAAATTCAGTGTACAGTTAACTGAACATAGACATCAATATCTATAATGTGGTTTGGATATGTTGCTGTTTTAAGATTTCCTCTGCCAGCTTAATCAATTCATCATCTTTAAATTCAACTGCATACAAAGTTTCAGGACATGAGCAAACTGTTGATAAGTTCTTTGCCATATCGTAACATGTGTGGCCTCTAGTCTATTTTGCTATAAAGTCCCCTTTGCCATCAAAAATCTCCTGAGCCAGCAACATTCTGGCCTTTCCAACTTCCTTTCACAAAACAGTTCCAAAGATTCACAATCCACATCACCAGACTTAACAATAGCCATGATCCCACTCCTCTGACACTAATTCATACTGTGGTCAACATTCTCACTGCTGTACTCCCAAAGGAATGACCACACAACTTAGAGGAAATAATATTAATTTGCTTGCCATTTTTGAAGATATTTGGGTTTAGTCCATGTGAGGCTAGCATCCAAGTAGCTAAAGGCATGGTGGCAGGAAGTGGAGAGGAGAATGTTAGGATCTGCTCTCACATCTCACATCATGGAAGGCAGAATTAAACAATGAGCAAAGGGAGGAGAGAACCATATATAATCCCCAAGACCACACTCCCAGGGACCCCTTCATAGCAACCAAGCTCCACTTCCAACATTGCAACCTTGTTTCCATGACAGCTAGAGGGACATTCTAAATCCAAACCATTACAATTATATAAATATTAACTACTCAATCCCTACCTTATTACTACTTTTGTTCCTTTTAAATATGTATTCCTAAAAATTGACAAGTAAATGTACAAAATGTACCAAATAATTTACTCAGTAAGCCAATCCAAGAAGAAAAATGAGAAGAAAGAGAATGTAGTTCCACATTTTAATTGGATGGACAAGGAGATTAACAAGTAAACATTTAGAATAAACAGACTGTATCTATCCCATGGTCTTTAAATCCATGTTCAACACAGACCACAGAAAGTTCCATAAAGAGAGATATATTATTAATCCAAGAATTTAAATGTAATTGTTCTTTTTTTTAAGTAACAGAATTTCATAAGACATCATGTAAATTATCACTGGATTGTCTTTTATGGCCATATTAATTCAATATGTAATATTTACAAACTATCATTTTGATATCCAAGATTGGCATAAAACTAAAGATTAATCAACACAAAGCAAGATATCTCCTTTTTCTCCTCGCATTTTTCATAAGCAATTGTAAATACTTAAACTGATAGTATTCTTACTGGCTACTTTATAAAAACCTTGAAATTAAAGACTGGATTTTCCTATTTCTATTTTTATATGCCTGACATAGCCTTAAAGTACACATAAATATACAGTAAATTGAATTAAATTGAAAGATTAAAAATGAACCTTATGTGATCATAAGGGAGACAGCATTTCTTTTTCAAAAAAATGAAGTTTCATTCAGATCTATTACACTTACAGCATGGAATTTGAAGTACTTATTATGAGTCCAAGCTAATAAATTACATTAAAGAAAGTTATCATGTAACTTTCATATGCTACAGGATATATTGCAACATAATCATGTATACTACAGAAATCTCTGGAGTCCTTACTGCTCAAAAATCATTGGCAATAGAAAAATATTTTTCAATCTTACATGTTTGCAATAAAACTGAAATGATAAAATATCATCATAAAAGCTGCTTCAGATTCTCCAGCTTATGTAGATGCATGTAGTGAAGGTACTCTAGCTATGAACTTAGATATATTTCAGATATTGAAAAGTGTATAATTGGTTAGAAAACCAAGTTTGCTTAATTATCAGCATAGCATATCAGAGTCATTTCAAATCAACCAACAGCGTGAAGGTAAAGGTAGAAAAAAGAAACATATGCCCACTTAATGATGAGCACATACCTCATACTGTGAATAGAATGTCTTAAAAAGAAATATGTTTCATGCAGGTGCAAACTAGTAAATTTTAAGAATTTAAATGAAACCTTAATTTTCGAGCACTCCAATTTGAGTACTAAGGAATCAGGATGTCAGGCACTAATAGAGATATTTTTTTAAGTACTATGATTCAAATAGAGCACCTGTAGCATTTTAGGATTGAATTATACAAAAAAAAAAATATTAATTTCTCTTCAGATAAATTACCTCTACAGAACAATGATTGTAACAATAAAGTCTGCACTGGTAGACATGAACACATGTACATGTATGGCCATTTTCTGAAGGAAATATATAACTTCCAAGAATTATATTTCATAATGTTATGTAGGAGTCATTTCTAGATGTTTTTATGATCCCTAAATAATGTTAATTCTTATGTGTTTTGCTCCTATTACTCTTCTCCTTTTTAGCATTTTATTTGAGATGATTGTGGATTCACACTGTTATTGTTTGAATGTGGAATGCTCCCCTGAGGCTTATGTGTTGGAGACTTTGTCCCTAGTGAAGCAAGGATCAGAGGAGGGGCTTTTAGGGAGTGATAAGATGATGAGGATTCTAACTTTCATTAAACCATTGATGGATTCATAGCTGAACATACTAGAAGGAGGTAGGCAAAACTGTCGGAAGTGGGACCTAGTGGAGGGGAGCAGGAGGTTGGGGGTGTGTACTTAGAGACTATATTTTATTCCTGATTCATTCTCTCTCCTCTCTCCACTCTCCTTCATGGCTGCCATGAGGTGAGAATCTTCGCTCTACTACTCTTGTTCTTGTTGGGAGAGGCGCCCAATCTCTTTTCAAACACAGAGATTGAAAGGTTGGAATTATCTTTGGAAGAAGGTGGGGCCATCATCACTCTCCCATTTGGCCAAGCCAAGATCTCCCAACCTACCTGCAGGAGGAGTCTTGTGGTTTGAAGTTATCACTGGAGTAACCTGGGAAAGAAGCCATCAGGAGAGTCACTTTTAGGCACAGCCATAGAAAAATCTTCCAGCCTTCTTCCAATGAAAGATTTCCTTGATCTATCTTGAAAAACCCAAGAAAGAAGGCATATGAAATGTAGATTCTCATTTAAGCTTGAGGAGGCTTGTCTGTTTATTTGCTCTGTAGTTCCCCAGATACAGGTTTGCTGGAGGCCAGAATCATGGAGAGCTGCTGGAAAAGTGTATAGACCAACTCTTTCCAGGGAGAAATTGGAGGCTCCAATGGTCCCAAAGGCTATGGCTATTGGAAGCATCTACATCATCCAAAACCTCCCCTTTGTTCTTTGTGACTAAGGGAAAACGTTGGTGCCAAATTTGTTGCAGTCCTCAAGCAAAGTGCTTTAAGAGCTAACCTTTCAGCAGGAGATAAATGTTGGTGACTATATGTGATCCTACCCCTAACCCCTCAGAAAGAGGCTGTAAGGCACTGCACTCAGCTTGGGGTTAGCATACAAATATATCTTCCTGTTTTCATGGGAATGTTTTCCCAAGCATCTGGTGTATAGGAGTCTTTCATTTAGATTCTGGCTTTCTCTGACAGAGAAGGAATAGATGTGTGTAGGCGTTTCTGTGCTGTGTCTGTGGGAGGAGGGATAGTCAAGAGAGTTCAAATTCTGCCATGTTGCTGATGTCACTGTGAGCATGAGTTTTTGGGTTTGTTATCCAGTTGTTTTGTTTTGGGGTGAGAATTCATAAAAATCCAAACTATACTTCCACCTCATGCTCCTCCTCTTGTCTTGAATTTAAAAAAAAAAAATTCACAGTAATTTTTGACTTATTTATAGAAATTTGATCAAAATTCAACTTAAATATGCAGATATTTTTTTCCTGGAAGATATATATTTTGACCTTCATATTAAGCAAACATAACCAACAATACTGCCCATATAACTATTAATCTACTAGTACTATAATTCCCTTAATATGATACCTTGTGCCTATGTATCTAAAGCCAAAACTGTATGCCATTTATAATTGCCACCTTTTGGGAAGGAAGGTATCCAAGAATTCCTGAATGTATCGATGCAATGCTGCTCGATTTAAAAACATGAAATATATTATTTTCTATATATCTTCATAAAACTATTCTATGACAGCACTAAAAGATTCAGCTAAATGTCAAAAATCACAGATTGATGAACTTACTTAAATATCTACAGGATAGTCATGAAAAAATTTAGATTTCAATATACTTTGGAAGTTGAAAGCATTAAGAATTTTACCTTTGCTTCATTAAAATTGTCTATCTGAAGACAGATTGTTTTAACCAACAAATTCCTGAGAACCCAAGAGAGCTCCAGCTCCCCATATTAAATCTTGAAGTAACTTATAAATCATTATTCATTATTTAATATTTGAGCATCTATGAAGTGCTCACATCAGTTCATTTTCTCTGAAGTAGATACAATTCTAAAAGGGTACACCACAGCAGCTTTGCTGCAAAAAAAAAAAAAAATGCAATTGTCATGTTTAATCATTTTTTTTCCTGCAAAGAAAGATTTAAGCATGTGAAAATGGAATCACTCAAGTCAGAATTAGGCCAACTGCTGTGACTAATATCTCCATGATGAAACAAGCTTATTCATTTCTAATTCTAAGCACCTCACCCAGGATATAAAACATAAAGACACATGAAAGTTCCTTCTCCAAAGAATGAATGAATCAATGATTTAGAGGGACAATTGTTTTCTCTTGAAATAATGAATCAATGAGTGAAGAAACAATCTGATTTCTTCACTAAGAGATAGAATACTATAAAAAATGTTAAATAAAAGGAAGACAGAAAAGAACATGGATTTTTAATCATATATACTTGCATTTGAATCTTATTCTGTCATTCATTATTGTATGATTTGAGTTAATGTCTTCATCATACTTTTCATGTTTGGAAAATGAAGAAATTATTATCCACCCAGCTTGATTGTAAACAAAAATATATGTACATAGAACTTGACTAACACTCAGTAAGAATCTGTTTCCTATATTTTCCTTAAAATGAAACGCTTCAAAAAATATGACAAGAATTAAGCATGATGGGCCACTCCTACAATCCCACTATTTGGAAGACATAAGGATCTCAGGTCCAAGGCCAGCCTCAGCAACTTAGTGAGACCTTATTTCAAAATAAAAAAAGGGCTGGGGATGTAGCTCAATGTTAAAATGCCCTAGGGTTCAATCACAAGTACCAAAATAAAAACACAGTATATTTACTAAGTAGAACTAAAAAAGTTTTTTTTTTGTGTGTGGTATTTAAATCACTTTGACATTGCAGGAAAAACAAATAAACAAACAAACAACAAAGACTATCCCGTAACTATTTTGTATTCTTCTTAGTCCAGTGATTATTCATCATATGTCATATTTATCATTCAAGCTGGCACATTGATAATTATTGACTTATATTCTCAACCTAACACATGTTCTCACACCAACTTTAATTAAGTAGAAATTGCTTTGTATCTTGAATATTTATTCCCAGTCAGTGAATTTCTATAGTTATTTTGTGTGTAAATTAAGTACAAGAAACAAGAAAGCAAATTGGAGTAACTTTTGTTCAGTAGAGTCTATTCTTTTTTTTCTTTTTTTTTCCCAATACTGAGGATTAAACTCAGGTATTCTACCTCTGAGCTATACCCCCCCACCTAGCCCTAGTTTATTCTTTATTTTGAAACAGGGTCTCACTAAATTGTGGAGAGCCTCACTAAATAGCCAAGGCTGCTGAGAACTTAGATCCTCCTATCTTAGCCTCCCAAATACTGGTATTACACACACATGTGCCACCACACCTGGCTGAGTCAACATATTTTTTTGGTGTTGTTACTGGTTTTTTGTTTTGTTTGTGGTACTGGGGATGGAATCCAGGGGCATTCTACCTCCAAGCTACACTCTCAGCCCTATTTTTTATTCTTTATTTTGAAACAGGGTCTCACTAAATTGTGGAGAACCTCACTAAATAGCCAAGGCTAGTTGTGAACCCGGATCCTCCGGTCTCTGCCTCCCAAACACTGGGATTACAAGCATGGGCCACCACGCCCAGCTGGAGTCCATTCTTAAAAATCCAATTATTGTACCAAAAGAATGGCCAAGATAAAGTCAGAAAAGCAATTTCAAAGTGGGTCTAGAATACAAAAGGCCAGATGTGAGTGTTAAGAGCCAGATACTAGATATCCCCTCCATCTTTACTTTCATTCCTCCCTTCTTTTCTTGAACCTTTGCTTGTCCTTTTGCAATACTCCATTTCAAATTACATTTTAATAAGTGCATTTACTGATTCAAGTTTAAAAGTTTGCATTTGACTCCTGACTATAAATAGTAAAAGATGGTGTCAGATATATTATTATTATTGGAAAAAAGGAAACATGTTTGATTCTCAGTGAAAACAAAAATTTATGTGATACAAACCACTAAAATAATTTTTGTGGAGCTTCATAAATGAAAAGTTGAGAAATATCCTGTATAAGGTCTTATATCTAATACAATAATGTCTTTTGCATGGTTACTCCCTACAATGCTCCTGGATAAAGGCACATATTATTGAATTCTAATTGAGGGAGCATAATTCTTTGAGTTAGCCACGCAGATGTTATAGTGGTCTGGCTTGAAAAAGTATAGACCACAGCAATACCTAACACAAATTGACTGAACATATATTTCAAATGTTTCCTATGAAGAGAATTTCTCTGAAAAGCGTGTGATAAGAGCAGACAGGCACATCCTGCGACAAGTCCTGGAGTATTTATACCTGGATTCACTAGGAGCAAAGTCATGAGAGCGAACACACTGGGACATTGATATACTTTTGCAGCAATTAAGAAGCCTAACCAGCATTTTGTCTTAATTTGAGGCTTAATCACATACTGCCTGTGACATCTGGCATATAATTGCCTTATCTTGTTATTTAATTTTTCATATGCGGATGTCAAATGCACAATCAGAATTAAAATTCCTGGAGGGCACATGCTGAAAATATATGTTTAACTCACC
>PVLC010019630.1:0-30082 GCA_004027655.1 Graphiurus murinus
ATGTGCCACCACACCCAGGTCTATCCCTATCTTTCTTTAACTTGGTCATATAGGAATTATTTGAAAGTATGCCTAGGACATTTGAGAGTATGCCTAGTATTGACCTGAAGGTGATGATTCAGAAAAAATTCTTATGAAGGGCTATGACAGTTGAATAGTTTTGTATCTGCTGTTGTTGCCTTCCTGTTTCAGGAATTTTGCCTAGGTTATATTAAAGAGTCTGGGTTCAGCTGGGTATGATGGTGCATGCCTGCAATCTCAATACTTGGGAACTTTAGACAGAAAGATTGAAGGTTCAAGGACAGACAGCCTCAGCAACATAATGAGATTCTTAGCAGCCTAGCTCTACCCTGTTTAAAAAACAAAATAAAAAGGGCCGGGGGTGGGGGTGGTGTAGCTCAGAGGTACAATGCTCCTGGGTTCAATCCCCAGCACCAAGAAAAAGAAAAGAAACAAAAATAAAGAAGAGTTTGGGGGTTTTGCAGTCAAATGAATTTTCTTGATCCATTCTCAGCTCCTTAGCTGTATTTGTAACTTTGGGCAAGTTACTATATCTCAGTTACTTCAATCACAATTTGAAAATAATAGCAGCCACTCTCTAAGGTTGTTATGAAGATTAAGGATAGTGGAAGCTACTTTTATTGAGCATTTATTTATTCCACCTAGACACTGTTATATGCAGTATATAATTTAATTATGTATATAACAGAATATATAAAAGTTTAGGGTCATTATAATGTATGTTTACATTACAATGTATGTTTAGTAACCGGTTGCTGTTACTTTTCTACATTAGTTTGAAGCATGTAACTTAATCAGAAGTTAAGGTTAAGGCTAATATGAGAGATAGGAGTGGGCATTATGATCAAATCTAAAGAATTAGATTTGAAGGTAAAGTATTTATTAGTCTGTTCAAGGATAATCTGCATATTAACTACCTTAGGAAACTTGTTAAAATGTAGAGTTTTGGGTTTGTCTTTAGAAACTCAGACTCTGAATTCAAATCTTTGGTCATGGAGCCTAAATCCTGCAATTCTATAAGCTTAGTCATAATTCTTATTCATTATGAAGTTTGAGAGTTATCTTTTTGATTTAGCCATCCTGATGATTAAGAAGTGATTCTTGTGATTTTTAAATAGTTATTTTTCTTTGATGTGGTAAATTCACTCTCTCTTTTTTTTTAATGGTGAAGTGGAAAATTTTTCTGTTTAAGTTTTTATACATGGCTATGATAAATATAATTTTTCTCTGATAATGATAGTGTTAACATTCATTCAACTACTAAATAATTAAATAATTATTATTTACTAAATGTTTAACAAATATCACTTTTGGAGGATATATTTTATGATGTTTCTATGTATCATGTTTAAATAAATTATTCAGGTAATATAGTCTCTTTGAATAGGGTGGGAAGGGAAGGCAGATTGAGAATATGCTAAGTAGAGAGGGGAAGAGGTGAATTTTTTCTTCTTTGGTGCTAACAAACAGGAAAAAGTAAAAATAATTTACATAGCTAATATGAATAATTAAAAGTAATGGAAATTTTCAAGGAGTTTTGGCCTAGGTCCTTTTATTAATCATATTAGTAATGAAAGAGTCATATCATGAATGCTTTGCCTCCATTTTTTTTTGACTATTGCCTTGTTCTCTAAAACATTCTTCTTTGGAGTTTTGTCTGTGTTGGCTTCCTAGGAAGTCTTACTCCTCTTTTAGGAAATCAAGGTGCATTCACATGGACCTTACCTTTTTTAGATTCTTCAGGTAAAGTCTGTTGC
This sequence comes from Graphiurus murinus, assembly GCA_004027655.1. Classification (NCBI taxonomy): domain Eukaryota; kingdom Metazoa; phylum Chordata; class Mammalia; order Rodentia; family Gliridae; genus Graphiurus; species Graphiurus murinus. The sequence goes on from PVLC010019630.1 coordinate 1,779, forward strand.
TCATAATTTTAAAGCAAGGTGTTTGGAAGACTACATTTCACTGAGTCTTTGAATTGGCATCTTTGGCCTCAAAATCTTTTTGACTTTGGCATCTATTTTAATTAGCAACTTTATTTTTGATATCTGTAGTTCTGTTCATTCTCAGAAATTAGGTCACCAGAGTTTTGTCATTATTGATGAGAAAGGTATTGTACCCTTTTTAAAAAATTTTTTAGTAGGGGCTGCTTAGGCTGAGTGAAGCTAAAATATTGTAGTAATGCTCTGCTTTAAATACAAAATATAATTTTACATATTTTAAATTCAATCTAGTTGCCAGTGTAATGATGTTATTTATATCTGGCAACTTCGACTATTCTATCATGCTATTTAGAATTCACATGAATTATTAAAAACTTTAGTAGGCTTTTTACTGACAGCCTTAATCTGACCCATCCTTTGAAAGTCTTCCTTATCATTTTTAGAAGTAACATTTGTGGCTTATTGGAGCTGGACTATTGCCTTCTATAATGATAAATGGATAGAAAGTGAACATTTTTAGAGATTGGGAACAGTGGAGTACAGAGGAGAAAAATAAAAGTAAATTATGTATGCCTCTTTCATTGTGAAAAATAATCATAGACTTATGTAGTTTACTTTTGTGAAGATGGTACTATGCTGTTAATGCTGTGGTAGTATTACTTGTAGGTAGATTTAGGAGGCACCTGGGAGACTATGTCTCCTATCTTGGGGTGTTAGTTACTTCCCAAATGTAGTTAAAAATGGTTATTACAACATTTTTTTGTAAGATAGTCTCATGTGCAGTATTGATCTATTTATCATTCATTTAAAATATTGATAATGTTGGGAGTTACAAATAACTTGGATTACTATCTTCTCTGTCATGTTCCTGTTTTACATGCAGGCCAGACCCACTAGAGTGTTAAGGTAATTGTATTACTATTGTAACTCTGTTCATTCATTCATTCATTCACTTATTTATTTTGTGCAGTGCCAGGGATTGATCCCAAAGCTTTGTTCTGCTAGACAAGCACTCTAGCATTGAGTTATACCTCACCCCTTGAATTCTTTGTTGAAACTGGAGAAAGCACATTAATTTTTCCTTTAAATAGCACTTTTATTACCAGTAATTAAAACTTTTTCTTAAATGTTTTTCAGAATGTTTTGGAATGGTATTAGAAAACACAGTATTTTGTGGTTAAGAATAGAAGCTCTTAAATATACTACCAGTTTCAAATCTTAGGCCTGTCACTTTCCTGTGTGATCTGGGGCAAGTTATTTAACATCTTACCTTATCTGCAAAACAGGGATTATGAAATGCCTACTTCATAGAGATGTGTTGACGATTAAATCAATTTGTAAAGAAAGAAAAATGCCTACCTATCCTATGTGCTGAATAATAGTTATTATTCTATGCACTCTATTATAGTATTCTCTGTAAACACTGAATAGACTTAAGGTAAAAGTTGGTTTCATTTAAAACCTAAGAAAATTTGAGTTTAAAAAGTTACATTTAGGCTAGAGTTTGGCTCTGTCCTTCCGTTTTCCTTCTCCCTCTCCTATAAACTGCTTTCAAACTGAACAATATTATTTGAACTTTAAGTGTGTGAAGATTACTTGGTGATCTGGTTAACACGTAGATTCTTTGTGTGCCTGTGTGTGTGTTTTGGGGAGAAGTACAGAGGACTGAATCTAGGGACGTTCTACTTCTGAACTATACCCTCAGCCCTTTTTATTTTTATTTTCAAAACAGGGTCATGCTAAGTTACCAAGCCCTGGCCTTGAACATGGGCTCTTCCTGTCTCACCCTCCCAAGTACTGGAGTTATAGGCATGTGTTTGCCACCACACCTGGATTAACATTAATTCTTACTTAATAGTAAGAACATCTCAGTAGTTGTCCTGAAATGTTGCCTTTCTAACAAGCTCTTCTGGTAATCTGGATGTAGCTAGTCCTTACACCATACCTTGTAAAGTTATGGAATGTTCCATTATGTAGTTCTCAATTCCTCCGCCAGTATGTTATAAACACTTGGGTGTTTAAACATTTTTTAAAAATATGCTGGAAATCTGTCTTAGGCCAGTTAAATCAGATTTCCAGCATTGCAATTCTGTGCGATATCATCATCATCACCATTTTTTCTTTTTGGCAAAAATATCCTAAGTCATTCTCCTGTATAAGCCTGCATTAAGAGCTACCATTTCAATGACAGGAAGGAGTCTGTAAGAAGCTCTATTTTATGTCTTCATTTACTTTGTCATTTTCTATTTTAAGCTCGTTTCCTGTCTAAAATACTAGTCAGAACTCTTAAACTGGAAGGCAGTTTAAGAATATGTTGACTAGAAGTTGGCTGGAATATGTTGGCTAGACGTTTTCTTTTCAGTAAATTAGACTATAAAGTTTGACTTCTTGAACCTTTCTTCAGGGATCCTGTTTTCTACCCCCTTCCATCATTTGTGTAATCTTTGGACTATCCCTAATTTCTCAACAGCTTCCTTAATGTGCACGAACCCAAACTAGATATAAAACTGCTTTAACTAAATTGATTAATGTTAGAGGCAGAAGAATAAAGTTATTTCCACTTCTGTAATTCTGAGATTTTTACTTTTTTTTTTTTTTTTTTTTTCGATACTGGGGATTGAACTCAGGGGCATTCTACCTCCGAGCTATACCCCCAGCCCTATTTTTTTTATTCTTTATTTTGAAACCGAGTCTCACTAAGTTGCGGAGTGCCTCACTAGGTAGCTGAGGCTGGCCGGGAACCCGGATCCTCCGGTCTCAGCCTCCCGAATGCTGGGATTACAAGCGTGCGCCACCACGCCCGGCTAGATTTTTACTTTTAAAGTAGAAAATTTAAGCCAGATGTCATGGCACATGCTTGTAATCCCAATACTTGGATTGCTGAGACAGGAGAATCCACACATTTGAAGTCAGCTTGTGATAACTTAGTGAGACCCTGTTTCAAAAGAAAATAAAAGAGAAAACAAAAAATAAGGCTAGGGGTATAGCTCAGAGGTAGAATGTCCTGGGTTCAATCTCCAGTACCATACATATGCACATACACACAAAGAAGAAAATTTATATTTGTTTCAGACTTTTTAATTAGATTTTTATGTTTTTGAGGGTCAAAATGTGTTTTATACCATGATATTTGTTTCAGTATATTTTCTCCCTCCCTCCCTTCTTTTTTTTTCTTTCTTTCTTTCTTTTTTGTGTGTGTGTGTGTGTGGGGGGGGGGGGTATTGGGAATTGAACCCAGAGGCATTCTACCTCTAAAATTATATATATATTCATTCTACCTCTAAACTTATATATATATATATGGAATAAAGGGAATAAAGAGCTTGTAGTAGGGGGCCACACAGTTGGAATTCAAAACCTCTGCAGAGGTACTGCCTGGTTCCTATTGCTCTTGCTGCTATTTCTGAGGGATACTTCTGGGAATGCCAGAAGAAACTGGTGACTTTCACTAACTGCTACTGCTTGGATTGAGGGCCTAAGCAGGGGTAGTGCTGGTTGAAAAAAGCATATATTTTCTCTCTTATTGGCAATATGAGGAAGCTATCTGGCCAAAGAGAAAAGTAGTTTCAGAGATCTATTTTTAATAGAGATGAGTATTAAAGGGTGGATTTGGGACTGAGACAAAGCTGAATAACAGGCACATATAGCCTCTTCTGGTTACAGGATGGTATAGGCTTTTGGTCTGTTTCCTAGCCACTGGGACCCTAAACATTCCTAGTGCTAAGGAATTTGAAGAGAGTTGCTGTTATTTTTTATCACAGCTGTACATTGCTTAAGGATGGGGATAATTTTGAGAAATGCATCCTTAGGTGATTTTCTCATTGTGCAAACATCATAGAATATGCTTACACAAACTAAGACGGCTGTGACTTAACTGGGCAATATAATTTTATGGGGCTGCCATTGTATATGTGGTCCATCAATAATCAAAATGTCATTATGTAGCACATGACTCTAATTTGTGTAATGTGAATTGGAAACATGAGATAGGATCACTTGCTCTAAGATAACTCTTTCAGAGCTTTTCTTGGGATCTGAAATCTAATAATTAGATGCTCATTTTTTGGCTCCTGAGGTGTTTCTATTTTTCAAGAACCTTTATTTAAAATGTAAAAAATTGTGATAAGATTAATAATAAACTAGGTGTTAAAAAATTGGCTGCATTTTGGCTGCATAGTGTTCTGCAGTGGGAACCAATCTTTAAGCAGAAGATTATACCTTCTCTTTCATGCTAATCTTCCTCTTTATAGAGCTTCTCAAATTTTAACGAGTATATGAATCCCTTTGGGATCCTTTTAAAATGTTTGATTATGATTCACTATGTCCCCAGGTAGGGCCTGAGATCCGACATTTCTAACAACTCCCAGAAAAGGTTGAAACTATTGGTCCTTAAGCCAGACTTTTCTCCTTGCTTCCTTGGGTTGAGAACTACTGGTTTGGCTTGGATCCACTGTTGGACCTGGGGTTGAATGGTTGAGAAGTGAATGGATTATAAAGTAAGATTTCTTGCAAGCCTGCCTGTCTAGAAATTTTCTGAGTTATTACCAGAAGGGCATATGCCTCTGAATAGGTTGAGTTTTCTTTCACAATCTAGTGTTGCCCTGGATGCAGAGGCATGTGTGTCACTTACAGTTTGCTAGTAGGTCTGAGGTTTCAATAAGTCTGTACACATTTAAAGGGAAACTAATGATAGGATAAAGCAATTAGCAAATTAGTGCATCAGATAACTTGTCTTCATTAAAGCTGTTATTACTCTTAATTGATTGATCTTGATGATAGGGCTATCTATGGATTTTAAAAGTTATGTTTGGTTTGAATTTCATATTGATTGTATTTCTCCACTTCTGACACTTTCATATACTTAAATTTGCCATGAAAACATAGGGTCTTAGCAAGTTTCATGGTATACACCTATAATCCCAGAACTTGGGAGGTTGAGACAGGAGAAACCCTGGTTTAAGACCATCGTTAAGTGACTTAGGGAGATCCTGTTTCAAAATAAAAATAAAATAAACTGAGGTGTAGTTCAGTGGTAGAATACCCCTGGGTTCAATGAGTAGTTCCACCAAACAAAATAAAACGAAAAGGTTGTTGTCTTGAACCAAATAAATGGTAGTCTTTCTTAATGGGAATTTGAATACAACCAAATTTATGAAGTTAGTCATTCCTCTTTACATCTGGATTTTATATTACCAAGCATAATTGATCATATAAGATAAAAAGTTAATCTATTATTCAGTTGTCAATTTCCTCATGCCCCACCCTCCTTCCTGAATCTTTCCTTTTGTCTGCAGACCTAGACATTCAAAGGTTCTAGGTACTTTACTTTTGGCCATTGATGCTTATGTGAATGTTTTCTTTTAATTTTTAATTCAGGCTATGGAGAGATCATTCATCTCAATTAGCTGGAGCAAGAGTTGAAAGTTAAAGATTTAGGGGATTCCTACAGTAGGGTGAAAAAAGGCTCAATTTTAGGATACAAAACAAAGCAGTTTGATTGGCATGTGGAGACCCTTGCATGCACACAAATGTCTGTATTTGAATATTTATAGAAGATAGTTTGTCAAAATTACCGTTATTTTAATTTGCCAAGCTTAGCTGATTGCTGCAGTTGGATGTTAGTTGAATTCTAGATGAGGAACTGTAAATATGGAGTGCAATATGCTTTTTGTCCTTGAAACTATTTTAATATTTCTGCCCTCCCCCAAACGGTGAGGCCTTTTTGTCTTAATCAAACCTTTATGTTCTTTTTTTAGGGAAAAATGTTAATGTAGCACCATAACTGTAAAGATTGAATTTTTAAAATACTAAATCTCTTCACATTTAGTAATTAGGAATTTTAACTATTTCTTTAGTCTTTGCTTTCAAAGGAGCTGTCTTTAGACACTCAAACTTAGGGAATATATATCTCATTTGAATAGTTTGTGTGAGAGATGTTTCGTGTTAACAGTAACAGAAAATGTACTTTAAAAAATAATTGACATTTTTCTTTTATCTCATTTTTAACAGCTAATAATTTTAGTGACCCAGATTCAAGCAATAATACTTTCCTTTGGAAATATCATGTGGCTTCTGTTCTAAGGGAAGGCAGGTAAGCCATTTTTCACAGTTAATATTGAATAACTATTAATACATCAGTTTTCCTCTTTTTAAAAATCAGGAACCTTTTTCTCTCTAGATCATTTCCCCTCACCCAGAAAACACTGTATTATTTATTAATAGAGTCTACTGAGACTACATTATTTCAGCTTTAGAGATGATATGATGACTTTTTCAAAGTCACATCATAGTTTTTATCTGCTAGACTATCTTATCTCTTACATAGCCATGTCACTTGAATAATATATTTTCGCACAAATAACCACCTGATATGACTAGATAGCTTAAATTTTTCTTTATTTTGATATTTTAATTTCTTCATCTCTTACAAAGTGACATAATTGGATCTTGTTTGTCAGTTATTATGTTAATTAGAAACTATATCAAATACTAAGTTTCACTTTTACTTAGATACTAACTTTGTTTTCAGGCTTCAGAAATGTGTGGTCTCAGAAATATATTTTATATTTTGCAAATTCACAGTGAAACTTGTATTCTTTTCCATCTTTTATCAACATCCATCTTTATTCTCATTTGACCACCTTTTTTGGTAGATTAATTTTTTCTAAATGATTTATATTATGTTTCACATATTACTCTTTCTTACCATCCTTTTTATGACTATCTCCAAATCATTTTCCATTGATTATATCCTAATTCTTCATTGTCTTAGGAAAACTCTCTAGCTATCCTTTGGCTAAATAGCAAAAGTATCAATAATTCCATAAGATGTTATTTTAGCTTCAAATTTTGTAATGGTTCATCATCTGTTCACTGTGTAAGGACTTAAGAGTTGTCTTATATATAATAAATCACAGATGTGCAAATAATAATAAAATAAAATTATATATATGTGAAGAAATTGCTTAATGTGTTCCTGTGCATCTGCCCATTTTGATATTCTTGCTAAGTTTGGAGACTTATTTTACAACAGTGCCTTCAGATTTCTTTATTTTTTATTTTTTTTGGAGTTTTAAAAAAAATTTTATTGATGCATTGTAATCATACATCTTTGTTAGGTACAAGCTGGTAAAGGCATGCATGCACACATTTCTCATTTAACCCTTCCCCATTTCCCGCCCTATTCCCTCGCCCTCCCTCCTCAAGTTCAGTTTAGTGATTGACTTGGATATGTTTGTGAAAGTACATCATGTGCATTAGAGTGTCCCCCCCCCCCCAGTCACCTTCAGTTAAGTCACCTTTGCTCATCTAAGATTTCTCCTCCTTCGTCTAGAGTCCCTCTTATATTCTACTTTCTCCCTAGCTTCTGCATATTAGGGAGAGCATACGATTTTTTACTTTTTGTGACTGACTAATCTCACTTTGCATAATGTTTTCCAGTTCCATCCATTTCCCTGCAAATGACATGATTTTGTTCTTCTTTATGGCTGAGTAAAATTCCATTGTGCACATATCCCATAGTTTTGTAATCCATTCATCTGTTGATGGACATCTTGACTGGTTGCATAGTTGGCAATTGTGAATTGTGTGGCTATAGATACACATTGTGTGGCTATAGATACACTATAGATACACATGTGTCGGTCTGATAGTTTGGTTTCCATTCTTTTGGGTAGATACCCAGAAGTGGTATTGCTGGATCATATGGTAGGTTCATTCCCATTTGTCTCAGGATCCTTCATACTGTTTTCCGAAGTGGTTGCACTAATCTGCAATCCCACCAACAATGTATTAGAGTTCCCACTTCTTCACATCCTCCCCAGCATTTATTGCTGTTTGTGCTTTTGATGATTGCCATTCTAATTGGGTTTAGGTGAAATCTCAGGGTAGTTTTGATTTGCATCTCTCTGATTGCTAATATAGAATAGAAGTCATATTTGAAACAATTATGGCTGACCTTTACCCAGAATTAATGTCAGTTAACAAACCACAGATCCAGGGAGCTCAGAGAAGCATCAAGCAGAATAAATGCCCCCAACCCCCAAACTTATCTAGGCATATCATATTCAAGTTTTAGAAGGTCAAAGTACAGAAAATACAACGAAAAAAAAAAAAAAAAACAAAAAAACCCCCAAGGCATAGGGACCTTACCTATGGAGTAATATAGATGAGAATTTATATCCAGCATTTCCTAGGAAACTATATAAGGAGGAAGAAAAAGTTGAGGCTTAAGGGATTTGGTAACCAATGTAGAATTCTGTATCATGCAAAATAATCTTTAAAAAAGTGAAGGAGAATTAAAAATTTCCTCAGACAAATCTGAGAGAAATTGTTTCCAGTAGACTTTCTTTGCTAGAAATGTTAAAAGAAATTCTTTAGAGAGAAGGAAAATGAGTAACAGCTATGAAACAAGGGATAGGAGGAAGGAATATTTCATTATGAGGTACTTGTACTATCTGCAAAGTGGTGTAGTGTTATTTGGAAGTGAACTTGGATTAGTCGAAGACATATATTTCTCATACTCTAGGGCAACCACTAAAATAAGTAAAAAAAAGAGAAATATTGTTCATAAGCTAAGAAAGGAGAATATGGAATATGACTTTTTTTTTTTTTTTTAGGGATTGCATTGAATCTGTAGATTACTTTTGGTAGAATGGCCATTTTATGACATTTGTTCTTCCTACCCAAGAACATGGGAGATCTTTCCATCTTCTGAGGCCTTCTTCAATTTCTTTTTTTAGTGTTTTATAGGTTTCATTGTAGAGATCTTTTACCTCCTTGGTTAGGTTTACTCTTGGGTATTTTATTGTTTTGGGGGGCTATTGTGAATGGGATTATTTCCCAGATTTCTATCAATGGATTCATGACTGGTGTATAGAAAGCTATTGATTTTTTAAAAGATTGATTTTGTATCCTGCTACTTGGCTGAATTTGTTTATCAGCTCCAGGAGTTTTTTTAGTTAAATTTTTAGGCTTTCCTAGGTATAGAATCATGTTGTCTGCAAACAGAGAAAACTTTAATTCTTCTTTTCCTGTTAGTATTCCTTTGACTTCTTTCTCTTGCCTTATTTCTCTGTCTAGAGTTTCTAGTATTATATTGAAAAGGAGAGCTGATAGTATCCTTTTCTTGTTCTTGATTTTAAGGGGAATTCTTGTAGGTTTTCCCTATTCAGTATGATGTTGGCTTTGGGCTTATTGTTAATTGATCTCACAATTTTGTAGTATATTCCTTCTGTTATGATTTTCTGCAGTGCTTTTAGTAGGAATGGGTATTAAATTTTGTCAAATGCTTTTTCAGCATCTGTTGGGATGATCATATGATTTTTATTCTTAACTCCGTTTACATGGTGAATGACATGTATTGTTTTCATAATTTGACCCAGCATTGCATCCCTAGGATGAACCTGACTTGGTTGTGGTGTACACTTTCCTTGATGTGGTTTTGAACGTGTGTCACTAATATTTTGTTCAGGAGTTTTGCATCTTAGTTCATCAGTGACATTTGTCTGTAATTTTCTTTTCTTAAGCTTTATTTGGTTTTAGTATTAAGGTGATACTGGCTTCATGGAATGAGTTTGGGAGAATTCCATCTTTTCTAGTTCATGGAATTGTTGGAGACGTATTGGGCTTAGATCTTCTGTAAAGGTTTTATAAAATTTGCCTGGGAATCCATCAGGACCTGGACTTTTCCTTGATGGTAGACTCTTCATTACAGTTTTAATCTCTGCTTGCTATTAGGTGGTTTAAATTTTTCTATATCTTTTAGACTCAATTTAGGTAGATTGTATGTATTGTCAGTTTCTTTTAGGTTTTCCATTTTACTGGAGTATAATTTTTCAAAATAGTTTCTGATGATCCTGTGGATTTTCAAGCTCTCTGTGGTGATATCTCCTTTTTCATCTTTTTTTTTCTTTTTTTGCGGTACTGGGAATTGAACTCAGGGACATTCTACCTCCGAGCTATACCCCCAGCTCTATTTTTTATTCTTTATTTTGAAACAGGGTCACCTTAAATTTCGGAATGCCTCACTAGATAGCTGAGGCTGGCTGGGAACCAGGATCCTCCGGTCTCAGCCTCCCAAATGCTGGGATTACAAGCATGCACCACTATGCCCGACTTTTTCATCTTTTATTTTAGTAATTTGGCTTGCTTCTCTCTTTTGGTTAGGTAGGCTAAGGGTTTTTCTATCTTGTTTATTTTTAAAAACACAGCCTTTTGCTTTGCTGATCGTGTGTGTGTGTGTGTGTGTGTGTGTGTGTGTGTGTGTGTGTGTATTTCATTGATTTCTTCTCTGATTGTTAATGATTTCCTGTCTTCAACTGACTTTTGGATTAGACTGTTTCTACTTTTCAAGGGCTTTGAGGTATATCATTAGGTGTTTATTTGGTGACTTTCTGTTCTTATGTGAGCACTCAATGCTATGAAATTTCCTCTTAATATTGCTTTCAAAGTGTCACAGAGATTTTGGTATGTTTGTCTCTCATTTTGTCTGATTCTAAAAAGTTTTTTTAAAAATTTCTTCCTTTATTTCTTCTAGAATCCAGTCCTCATTCAGAAGTGTGGTATTCAATCTCCATGTATTTTTGTAATTTCTCTGGGTCTTTCTGTTGTTGTTTTCTTGCATTCCATCATGCTCTGAAAAGATGCAAGAAATCATGTCACATATTTTGAATTTGGTAGTACTTGCTCTGTAGTGAAGAATATGTTATATTTTGGAGAAGCTTCCGTAAGTATGTGTGTGTGTGTGTGTGTGTGTGTGTGTGTGTGTGTATTTCATTGAATGTGTATTAGTTGAGTGGAATATTCTGTATATGTTTATAGTGTTCTTTAGGTCTTACGTATCTTTACTAATGCTTTGTCTGGAAGATTGATCTAATGTTTTGAGAAGTGTGTCAAGTTAGTGTCCAATGTCTGCCTTGCCAGCTTGCCAATCTGGCCCAGCCTCAGCAGTAGGAGTTTAGTTGGTATATACAGGGGCAGAGTATTACATAAAGAAGGATAGAGGGTGAAGGAAGAGGAAAAGGATACAGTTAAAGATGAAAGAATAGGAAAAAAGAAAATAGGATCTAGTAGAATAAAGTTTTTTTTTAAAAGATAAAAAGAAATGCTAAAAACAAAAGAAAATAGTAGTAAAAATATAGAAAATATATTAAATAATGATAAAAATAGAAACATAAGGCACAGGCACACAGATACACTCAGCCAGTCTAGGTGTGGTCGATGTAGGGAGGAATGGGGCTGGTGCATATGGGAACCATTTTCTCTCTGATGTCACCAGTCCTATATCCCCACGGAGTATGCAATTCTATGTCTACCCTTGCTTTTTGTCTTAAATCTCAAGAAGAGCTGGATTTGTGATTTTTCTGAGGTCTGTGATTTATTACCCTTTCACGGCTCCCAAGTTTCTGCTGCATAGTATTATTCTCCATTGACCACTTAGCTTACTCAGGTTTTTGTTTTGTTTTGTTTTCCCCAGACTTGGTGGTTAAAAGCATCCTTATAAATATTCCTGCGTTTTGTTGTTTTTAATTCCTTAGTTCCTATGAAGGTAGTTTGGGATGTGTATTGCAGCCTGAGTTGGGTTTATCATGGTGTGCTAGATGGAGGCTTGTCTTAGGGTCTTATTCTGACACTTTCTTCCTCAGCCACCTATTTTTTTATTTTTAATTTGGAAACTAAGTTGTGGAGGGCCTCGCTAAGTTGCTGAGGCTGGTTGCAAACCTATGATCCTCCTGTCTCAGCCTGTCTTCAAGAAACAATATACATGGCCATAATCAATGTATACTTCTCTTCAAACATATACATTTAACATTCAAGCACAAACTTTGGAGATCATCATATTTAAATGGAAATTATATCATGGCATTCTTCTGTATAGTCTTCTCCATTTATAATATTCTTAGGTGGCTTATAGTCTCTCTCTAAACTCCCACCTTAACTCTGACCTCATCTCCTACCCCCACCTCTACTTTGAACTGGATAATTATTTGTTGTGGATACATTTTTTTTTTTTTTGTCTGTGTGTATGTAAACTGGCTTAAGTGTAAATGAGCTAAGATATAGAAGGATGAACCTCATATATATGTCTAAAGGTTCATTCCAGATTTGTGATTCTGATTTAGTCCTTATAATATTTAGATTTTCCAAATGGAAAAAGAGTGAGTGCCTCTAGAGTGTTCTCAACAGATGTTTCATAGTGATTTTAAAGGTCAAAATTTTGATTGTAATAAAAATGTTTTTGGCATGTTTTGGTGTTTCAATGGTATTGCCCCTCTTTATTTTTCCTCCAAAAGCAAAATAAATATTTTATGAACTCAGTCATAATTTTGCAGTTTAATTAGACTTTTAGGGGTTTTCTGTGTATATGACAGCTGAACCTTTTGGAGTTTAGCAGTGGAATACTAGCAAGAGAGTACTCCTATTCTTTCCACTGAAATGTTAGACCATAGGAAAACATAGCTAGCTATTATATTCACATTTCCTTTAAATGATTTTTTGAAGTGCAATAGGAAATTTTTCTTTTTTTTTTTTTTTTTTTTTGCGGGGGTGAGGGAGTACTGGGGATGGAACCCAAGGGCTTTCTACCTCTGAGCTATTCCCCCAGCCCTATTTTATTTTATTTTTAAAATTTGGAAACAGGGTCTCTGTAAGTGCTGAGAGTTTCACTAAGTTCCTGACGCTGGCTTTGAACCTGCGATCTTCCTGTCTCAGCCTCCCAAGTACTGGGATTACAGGTGTGTGCCACCATGCCTGGCTGCAAAAGGAATTTTTTTTTTTTTTTTTTTTGCGGTACTGGGGATTGAACTCAGGGGCATGCTACCTCCAAGCTATACCCCCGGCCCTAATTTTTTTTTATTCTTTATTTTGAAACCGAGTCTCACTAAGTTTCGGAGTGCCTCACTAGGTAGCTGAGGCTGGCCACGAACCCGGATCCTCCAGTCTCAGCCTCCCCAATGCTGGGATTACAAGCGTGCGCCACCATGCCCGGCTGCAAAAGGAATTTTTAAAAAACAGTTTAGTAGAGCTTTTTATTTTCCTATATCCATCCCCTTTACTCCTCATAGTGAGCTTGAACTGAGTGGTAAAGGCTTATTACTCTGTGGGGTGGCTGAGTCCTAATATTAAATTGCTTTCACAAAGCCTTCAGCCTCTGAATTTTGAGATTTTGTCAGCCATCTAATAACAGGGACTATAGCTTTGTTTTTCTAAAGCATTTAGTACAGTTAGTGTGTTTCACGTAATATAATTTTGACTATTGAGGTTTAGGATCTGTAAAAACAAAGGAAAACAATGAATTTTAAACTTAATGTATACAAAGAAGTTAACTTCAGAAGTGAAGAAGGATGAATGAACAGTGTTGGTCATCCATTTATTCAAAACATACACAAAAGTCTTAAATGTACTGGACACTCCTCTAAGCACTGGAAGTAAAACAATGATTAAAATAGACCTAGTTACTATACTAATGGAATTAGATTATTTAGGACAGTGAGTGGCATGTAATAGGCACTTAAAATACTTGAGTAAATGAATGTCTATTTTGTGAAGAATGATTTGGTGTATGAGGCATTTTAGTGAGGAAGCAAAGCATGTCCTGTTCATTGTATTAGAAATATTCCATTAAAAAAAAAAGATTAGCTGAGGAAATAGTTGAGTAAGTTGTAGTAATACATAGAATGTAGAACTGTAGCATCCTTAAAATGATTTTACACATACACTTAAACACACGCAAGCACACAGGCTGACACTGTTATTTTTTTACATAATGTCAAATTAAACAAAGTAGGTAATAGAAGAGGATTAATGGAATAATTTCTTTAAAATTATATTTATAAAAAGATGTCTCTAGATATGGTGGAGCAATAACCATGGATGATCCTTTAGGTTGTAAGTTTCTTTGGTGATATTTATTTTTAATATTTCCTATGATTTTTTAGGGGGAAGGGAGCACTGGGTATTGAACCCAGAGGTACTTCTGAGGTATACTTCCAGCCCTTTTTTTCTTTTTATTTTGAAACAGTGTCTCACTAAATTGCTGAATGTCTTGCTAAATTGCTGAGGCTGGCCTTGAACCTACCATCCTTCTTTCTCAACCTCCCAAGTACTAGGATTACCAGTATACTCTACCATGTCCAGCTTTCTATGATTGTTTTGTTTTTGCGTTTTACCATGACCATGTTTCATTTTTTAAACATAATAAAGTTGTTTTAAAACATTTTTGTATTAATTGAATTTAACTTAATATCTGTATCAATAAACATAGTTCCTGGTTGATTGGTTGATTCTCTGTTGTCCTTTAAATGTAAGATATGTCTTCATTAAAGAATTCTGGATTTTCTTTCTTCAAGAATATAGTTAACCAGAGGAGGTTTTTCTTTTTTTGGTACTGGAGATTGAACCCAGGGGCATTCTACCACCGAGCTGCACCCCCAGTCCTATTTTTTATTCTTTATTTTTAAACAGGGTCTCAGTAAGTTGTGGAGGGCCTCACTAAGTAGCTGAGGCTGGCCACGAACCCGGATCCTTCAGTCTCAGCCTCCCAAGTACTGGGATTATAAGCATGTGCCACCACGCCCGGCTCAGAGGAGAATATTTTTTTTTAACATTTAATATTTATCTGTAACTCTCAGAGGGGAGTATAGTTTTAAAATGTGTGTAATTGTAGTAAACTATTTAATAGTAATTTTAATTTCATTTTGGTGATACTTTAGGATATGCCTAAATAATTAAATGATGGAGAACTGAATCTTTTTTGGCTTTTTTTTTTTCTGGTGTGTGTTTGGAAACCTAGTTTGAATGTATAGTTATTAGTAGCTATTAGGTTTAACTGCAGTATTTTAATCCATTTATTTGTGGAGTTTATAGCTAATAGTTTATAATAAAACTAATATAGTTATCTCAAGAGACCACTCAAGTGGGTGTTTTTTATTGCTTTTTTGTTGCTATATCCCCCCATCCCTTTTTATTTTTTATTTTGAAATAGTCTCTCTAAATTGCTGAGCCTGGCCTCAAACCTGTGATTGTCCTGTCTCAGCCTGCCAAATACTGGAATTACAGGCATGCATCACCCCTCCTGGCTCTGATAGGTATCTTTTAGTATAGAAAGTAAATAAACCAGTAGGCATGATAAAGATTAATGGGAAAGAGTGAGTTCTTTTTTAAAAAAAGATGAGTTGTAGCATTCTTATAAAGTATTGTAGTCATTCTTTCTTGCTTTTAGGGTCCCAGTTTTGTTCTGGAGCCTACCCTCAGGGGTAATTCCTGATTAGTGTAAGCTAGTAATAGTAATCCTGTTGTAAGGGACAAATGATTCAATCTTGGCTAATAAGATACGCAGATCTTCTAGGGAGACTTTTGTGAGTAATTTTCTCTTTTTCAAAACAGGACAGACTGGAGGAGATTTCTAATTGTTCTTTTGCACATACTTGCATGTGGTTGGAATTGGGGCATCTGTCTTACTACCAAGAAGAAAGCTAGCCTGAGAACAAAAGCTGAGAAGCGAAGGGGGCAGAATAGAGAGATACATTTTATTGTTTCATTGAACCATTCAATTAAATAACTTTACTTTGAGTTCTGTTTTCTTGTACCTGTATCCCAACATGTCATAATTGATATAGGTTGTCAGGGACTATCTATAAAAGAGATGGTACTTAAATAGAATCTGAGTTATAAGAATGAGCCAAAGGAGTTGCAGTTTATGTAGAAGAAACAGCAAGAACAAAGGCCTTATTATGGATAGGAACTTGGTGTATTCTGGAAACTGGCAACAGGCTGGTATAATTTAATGAGCAAGAGGAAAAATAGTAATTATTATTTATAAATTGCTTTAAAGTATACAAGGAATTTTTATGTGTATTTTCATATGATCTTCATAATTACATGAGTTTACAGACTTACATTCCTATTTTACAGTTGGGTAAACTGCCTATACCTTTCAGTTTGAAAGGTTTGCTCTTACTACTATATCATGGTACCAATAAAGTATATATTATATGTGTGCAAGCATATTTGTATACACATATACATACAACAGAAAAAAAGTAAATGTATATATTTCACTTAAATTGATTTGTAGTACCACTTTTTAACAGTATTTATTTATTTAGGGATGAAAGTAAAGATGGCAAGGCCACATTTTTAAACTCGTTTAAATATTATAAATTAGCCCAGTGAGGTGGTGCACGCTTGTAATCCTAGTACTTGGGAGGCTGAGACAGGAGGATCACGGGTTTGCAGCCAGCCTCAGCTACTTAGTGAGGCCCTCTGCAACTTAGTGAGACCCTGTTTCAAAATTAAGAATAAAAAATAGGGCTGGGGGTGTTGCTCGGAGGTAGAATGCCCCTGGGTTCAATCTCCAGTACCTTAAAAACAAGGAAAGAAACAATATTATAAGTTAATTGTATCAGTAAACATAGCCTTGTATGTTATTGTATGTAATTGTTAAAGTAAATGAGATACTGCTCATGGAAACCTTCTAAATGTGATATGTGTTTGTACTTTGTAACTAGGAACATGAATTTCTAAGATATTGGCTGATTTCAGCGAACTAATATTTTGTACTCAATATATTCAGGGTTCTTGGCAATTTAAATTCATAGGTGCATTTACTGAGATCCTGCCAATAAGACATTTAAGTATGGTAGATGTCTATGTCAGTAATACATGAAAATTGAATTTTATAATCTTGGAGGGACTGTGAGAAATTTTTTTTTCACTTCTTCTCTCCTGCCTATCTTTTACTTCCACATTTCAGTTTGGTTGGTTTTACCAGATGCTTTTTACATACAGCAATAGTTGATTTCAACAAGCATTAAAGAGCCATTTTTATTTATGATATTATTTTTACTTCTTCCTGCTTTTTTCTTATTCTAATGAACATGTAATTTTTATACTATCCTTTTTTCTTATTAGGAGGCTAGACAGTAAGAAATATTTTAATAAATTATGTTACCATATTTAATTTCAAGGGAAGTATTTGGAAGATACAGTTTTGGGCACATGTTAATCTAGATTTGAATTGACTTATGTGTAGGCTCTTTAAATATTTTTACTTTATGACTTGTGTCAGCTTTTATCTAAAGGTTTTATTTATAATTCCCTTTATTACTGTTTGAGCCATATACCTTTCAGTGCTGATATTCAGCAGATGCTCCAGACATCTAAGTCTGGAGGGATCTTAGTACTTACCCTTATTGTTAGCCTTCTTTCAGGTATTATGGTCTTATCTGTCCGTTGCTTCATATCTGAAAACAATTTTCTCTCTCTCTTCTCTCTTCTCTCTCTTTCTCTCTCTCTCTCTCTCTCTCTCTCTCTCTATATATATATATATATATAGATAGATAGATAGATATACATACATACATACACACACACACACACACACACACACACACATATATGTATTTTTTTTTTTTTTTTGGTCGTGTTAGGATCAAACCAAGGGCCTTGCATGTGCTAGGCAAGAGCTCTATCACTAAGCTATATCTCTAGCCCCATTATTTATGAATTTTTAGAAATGTTTTCTAGTTTAGCTGTGAGCTTAATTTAATGCCAGTTATTTTGTCTTAGTTAAATGTGGAACTTTGTTTAGCAAACATTAACAAAAATGCTTTTAGGTTTCTGGTATAGTATAAAACCAACAATCCTAATTTTTTAATCTGTTGAATATTTTATTTGCTGTATTATTTGTTTTAGTTTTTATATTTATTAGAGGTGTTAGCAGGATATGTAAGGAAATATAACTAAGATTCACTTCTGTCCTGCATCTTGAATTCCTGCTCTGTCTCCAGACTTTGTACAACTTACTAGGGACAGAAAATAACATATGAATTGAAGACCAGCTCCTCAGCTTAATATGGAAAATAGAAACATATATTTTCTATTGCTGCGTAAGAAATTACCCTAAGATTAAGTGGTTTAAAAGAATATTTACTATCTGTCAGAAATTTGGGGATGGCTTAGCTGTATCCTCTGGTTCTGCTATTTCTTTTTGGCTCAGTCTTTTAAAAAACCTGCCATAAAGATATGTACCATAGTCGCAGTCATCTCATGGCTTGATGGGTGATGGTGCACTTCTAAGCTTACTCACATGATTTTTGGTAGGGCTCAGCAACCTCATGAGGTCCTTGTGGCGTTAGGATTAAGACCTCAGTTTTTTATTGGCTTTTGGCTGGAGGCTGCCCTTAGTTCTTTTCATGGGCTGGTCCGTAGGGCCACTCACAGTGTGGTAGATTGTAGCATCAGAATGAGCCAGGTAGAGAAATACATAAGCAGGATACAACTTTGATAACCATATCTTGGAAGTGAAATCTTATCACTCTTGCTGTATTGTCTTGAGGAAACCCATCACTAGGTCCAACCCACACAGAAGAGGAGGAGATGACACAAGGGTAGAATACTCGATGCAGGAATCATTGGCAGCTATTTTAGAAGCTGCCTACAATAGCCCATGGTATATTATATATAATTATAATTGGATCTATAAAATAATGCAACAGCATTAACATATGCTGCATAGTAATTTGCTACATTTTGTATTAATTTATTTAACTCTTTCCCAGCCCTCTCTGGAAGAGGTAGTACGTATTATTCCCATTTTAGGGGTAAAGAAATTGATACTCAGTGAGGTTACCTACCCATGATATAGCAGATAGCAGATATAGCAGAATTGAGACTTCAGGTTAGGCACTGCTAATTCTAGAACCCATATTTAGTCTCCACATCTTCTCAGCATTAAAATAAAATTAATTACCTTTTATTGAGTACCTATTGTGTGCCAGGCATTATAGTAAATGCTTTGCATATATTAACCCCATTTTACCTTCATAGCAACTCTGTTAAAGCTCCTGATCTTATTGATACTAGCTTCTAGATTCAGGAAAGTACTTAAAAAGTTGCACATATTTATTTTTCCAGAGATATTAAGCAAAAGTTACCCAAACAGTCTCTGTACAAAGAAATGAGTAATTTAAAAACCTTAATACCTTAAAAAGTAACATTAGTAATTAGATAAAATTGCAGAAGGAAGCCTAACATATTTGAATCCATTTAATATTTTGCAAGATGGGTACTATGTGAATCTCAAAGAGGAATAAATTCATAAGTACTTGAAAAGAAAACAACTCACTCAGAAGTGTTAGCAAACACTACTACACAAATTGTAGCCAGAAATTAGCTCCTAATAATGTATATGTTTATGTAATCAATGCTGAAATATTTTTACTAATAAATTTAAAATGTAAGCCGGGCGTGGTGGCGCACGCTTGTAATCCCAGCATTCGGGAGGCTGAGACCAGAGGATCTGGGTTCGAGGCCGGCCTCAGCTACCTAGTGAGGCACTCCACAACTTAGTGAGACTCGGTTTCAAAATAAAGAATAAAAAATAGGGCTGAGGGTATAGCTCGGAGGTAGAATGCCCCTGAGTTCAATCCCCAGTACCGCAAAAAAAAAAAAAAATGTTTTCACTAGTAATTGCACAAATAAGTTGAGTAGCTTTCATATCTCTCATGCTGTCTTAAATCACACCATTGTCTTTGCAAAGTGAATCTTTTGGAGATTGAAAAATAAGACAAGTGAAGAGAAATTATTTTCTTGTGGTTAAAAGGTAAACCACAGCTAAGTGCAGTGGTACATACTTGTAATCCTAGGAATTCGGAAAGCTAAGGTTAGAGGATCTCAAGTTTGAAGCCATCATGTGCTTAGGAGACCGTGTTTCAAAATAAAAAAGACTAGGGGTGCAGCTCAGAAATAGGCTCTCTCCCTCCTTGATGGTTCAGTCTCCAAAGGAAAATATGAGAGAGAGAGAGGGGGGGGGGGAGAGGGAGAGGGAGAGGGAGAAAGGAGAAAGGAGAAAGGAAAGAAAAAAAGACGGGTTGTTGTTCAGTAGCAGAGTGCCCCTGGGAACCCCAGTACCCACCCACCCCCCAAAAGAACAAAACAAAACAAACAAACAAAAAACCCAAGTGAACAATAAGACTTGCCAGCATATTATGTTTTCTTTGATCAGTTAATTGATCTAAAAATATAAGATATATACTGAGAATAATCCTTAAGTTTATAAATGATTTTTATTTTTGAGCCATTTTCCTTACAGTAGTACTCTCTCACTTGGTGCATTTAGATTTGCTGTGGTGCATTAATGCAGTTGAAGCTGATATGCTTGCATTCTATGAGAAATGCCATGCTAGATATGCCATGTATTCATTCATTCATTCATTCATTCATTCATTCATAAGAAGTCATTAGTGCTTATTAAGCGCCTGAGTATTCTAAGTGCTTGAGATATATGTGAACAAAATGAACAAAAATAAGGAGTTTATATTTTAGCAGGCATGGTTCAAACAAACAACCATGATAAATAGGTACGCAGGCATTCACTATGATTAGTAGATAGGGAAAAATTCTGTATGTGTTTTAAAGCATGCTAAGAAAAACTACATTAAAAATGACTCATTTTTTAGCTTGACTTGGCTTTATTAGTCCTAGTCTTAAACATTGGCTGAGAACAGTAAAATCCTGCAAAACAGTCCCCTCAAAAACAGAGTTAAAAATGATGCTATTATGGAAGAAAATGACCATGTTTTGTGCCTAAAATAATTTTCTTGCTTTTTACAATTCATAATCTCAGTATTGTAGTATAATATAGTATGAATATTTTAGGTATTTTTGCTGGGGGTTTATTAAATTCTAAAGTATTTATTATTTATTTGTTTATTTTGGTACTGGGGATTGAATCCAGGGGCTATACCTCCAACCCTTTTTTAATTTTTTGTTTTGAAAAACAGGGTCTTACTAAATTGGCCTTAAACCTGTGATCCTCCTGTCTCAGCCTTCAGATACTGGGATTATAGTTATATGCTGCCATGCCCAGGGCAAGTTATCTTTTGCTAACTTTGAATAGTTGTGATAATTTTTGTTATAAATTCAAGTAAAATGTTTCACTACATCTTATTATTATTTAAATTATTCTCTTTTAGTAAACTATCTTTTTGGTTGTTTACCATAGTTGTCTTTCTAAGTTTCTATGAAGGGAAAGATGAACTATCTTAATAGCTTGGAATTAGGTAGAATATATTACATGTTCAACATATGGCATAATAGCATTTTCCAGTGTTACATATCTTTTCACACAAAAGTATTAACTCATATGTAAATACTTATGGTTTTTGTTGACTTATTAGATTAGATCCATCCCTTAGATCATCAGACTGGATTCTGCTTTTATTTTTAAATCAGGAAGCCCTGAATGTCTGCATTGTTTCTGTATAAGATGAAAAGTATACTTCACATGACAAAATCTTTTACCTGAACTGTGAAATAGATTTTAATTACTCTCATGTTTTGATGAATAGATAGAGATAACCTGAGAGAAACAGGGTTTTGAGAAGATAGTTGAGAAAGGGACAGGAAGAACAGTGGAACCAGCAAAAAGTGTTATTGATAGACTTGAGAATAGTTATTAAAGCAATAGACAATAAATTTCATTTTGATTATTGCTTTTCTATTTGGTTTCCAAACAATTCTCAATGAGTACTGTTCTTTTAATTCTATGTTTTAGCCAATATAAACCAGTAAAATCATGATAAATAGTGTAGGACTAAATGGGAATGAAGTACACTGTTTCTAGTGGGATAGGGAAAAAGGGAATATGTGGGGCAAAAGTTCAGCTTATGAGCTGGGCTGACACAAAGGCTGCTTCTGGTTTACCACAAGCACCTGTCAGCATGTGATTAGAAAAACTACAGTCTACCTAATCCGGGGGCACTCTTGAACCAGCTCTAACTGTCCTTGCATGAGGACAACAGAAGAACCTTTTGACTTAACTTAGCTTCTTGCTCATTAAGGCTGATTTCCATAAGTACTCACACACCCCTTATCTGCAGAGCTGAGTTCCACAGAGGGATTTCCCAGTTCCAAAGAACTTCATCTATATTCCATCCCTGATCATGAATATTAACAATACAACCACAACCTACCTACCTGTGGCAGGGCACTTGAGTGCACCCACACACCCCTTAAGTATGTCTTTCCCTTTTGCAGAAAACCTCTTCCTTTGCTACTAAAACCTGATGCATCCTGAAATTCCCTTGCTAGAAGAGGTCAAGGTCCTGGAGGGTTGAAGTAGAGGTCTCCTTTGCTCCAAGAGACCTCCATGGACCTTGGCTGGTGGCACTAAGACACTCACTTGAAGATATTTTTCTCCACTTTGCGTTTTGATCATTTAAAAACAATTGAAATTTGAAATTTAGAAATAAAAAAATAGTGGGTCTGTGCTTTGATTTACGAGCCATTTTTCCAACTTTTTAAATGTAATCTATTAAACTATTTAGTGGTCATGTTCCCATCACATTCAGTCTTGCACATGGAAACTACTTCTTATCTTTTATCTCTTTTACAAGGAACCTTGTGCCTGGACATATGATTTCTGTTTGCTAGCTCTGGAATTATCAAATGGCTCAAATTATACTTTTGCTGACAAATTGTTTGGGGAGAAAATAATTCTATTTTCAAGAGAATTCTAAATGTTATTATGGAGTGACAACAAATGAAACTTATAACAAAATCTGAGAAAGCACGTGCCTTTGTAGTTTAAAATGCTCATTGACCATAGATTTAACTAGTATTAGACCTCTATGTAATTATTGGTATTTTTAATCAATTTTTTTTTTTTTTTTTTGGTGTGTATGGTACTGGGAATGTAAACTAAGGGTGCTCTACCACGAAGCTACACCTGTAGCCCTTTTTATTTTGAAACAGGATCTCCAAGTTGCTGAGCCTGGCCTTGAACTTGTGACCCTCCTATTTTATCCTCCCAAGTACTGAGATTACAGGTGTGTGCCACCATGCCCGGTGGTATTTTTCATAAATTTGGGGAAGGAATAGAGTAGTCTAGCTTAATCCATTTGAACTTTTGCTTGTACTCTTTGGAGTAGTTGCCCACTGATTAATGGCTGTGAAAACCTTTCCTTCTTTAATAGGCATGTCAATTTTAGAATTTATCCTAAAATATCCTAAAAGTGACAATTTGCCTATTACTTGAGAGTTAAGTGGTAAAATGGCAGCTGAGCAGTGAGATTGAGGAGAATGAAGTTGAGAATTTATAGGTGTGAGTTCAGTCATACAGACAACATATTTTTGCTTAAAATCAATGTTAGTCTGAAATATGTAGTTGAATACATTTTGGTTTTGATTGATATTCAAAGATATAATTTTTTAATTGCCATGTAATAGCCATTGCACAATAATGTAAGAAGGAAAAGTGGTGATGGCACTTAGAGGATTTTCTGGCTTGGAGCTAATTATGAAAAGGTAGAACCCTAATGTATGTAGTTGACTTAATATACAAATTTAAAACTTGTACTTTTTACTTGTTATTAGGTAATTACATTGTCTTCCAGCCTGTTGGCCATCAACACCAAAATGTTTCCTTTAAATCTATGAACCTAGCTGGGCGTGGTGGCGCATGCTTGCAATCCCAGTACTGGAGGCTAAGACGGGAGGATCCGGGTTTGCAGCCAGCCTCAGCTACTTAGTGAGGCCCTCCACAACTTAGTGAGACCCCGTTTCAAAATAAAGAATAAAAAATAGGACTGGGGGTTGTAGCTCAGAGGTAGAATGCACCTGAGTTCAACCCCTAGTACCACAAGAAAAAAAGAAAGAAAGAAAGAAATCCATGAACCTCAGTATATGCTAAATTACATATCTTAAATAATTTAAATAAATTTCTTGCTCTTTCCGCAGCATGTAGAGTCCATGAAGCACAGGACAGTGAAGCTTCCTACTCATATCACCAGGAGAATCTCTTTGAAAGATTCATCACAGTACTACCAGAGAGACTAATTTGTCTGAAGCATCATGTGTTGAAACAACAGAAGTCTTTTACTTGAGCACTAACTAGAAACAGAGTTACAATGTTTTCAATTCTTTGAGCTCCAGAAAGCCAGGGGAGTGAGTTGAAAACCTGAAAATGCGGCCATGGACTGGTTCTTGGCGTTGGATTATGCTCATTCTTTTTGCCTGGGGGACCTTGCTGTTTTATATAGGTGGTCACTTGGTTCGAGATAATGACCATCCTGATCACTCTAGCCGAGAACTGTCCAAGATTCTAGCAAAGCTTGAACGCTTAAAACAGCAGAATGAAGACCTGAGGCGAATGGCTGAGACTCTCCGGTAGGTTTTAAAATACTGAAGGAAGAATGATGAAATACTGTACTTTGTTTTTAGGCATAGGGTTTCATTCAGCTGTTGAAAAGTAGTAATTTCTATAAACTGATGTCTTGTAAAAATTTATATAGCAAGTAGAGTATTTTTAAATAGTACCTCTTTATATTCAATATAGAGTGGAAACACAGTAGGAAATATTTTTGCATACAAATCTTAATATAGGAAAATTGTGTCATGACTTACATGCCTATATTTTATTTATAATTATCTTTCACATTGTGACAATTTTGACATATTAAATCCAAATTTTGTATGACTTAAGTTAGTATATATTAAAATTTTTATCATATAAGCTATAACAAAGACAAATTTTGAGAGGCTAAGTTAGTCTGACTATAACTTTATAAAATGAAGAAACAAATCCATTGTTGAATAAAATAACTGGATCTGGAATATGGAGAATTATTAAGATTGATACGTCTAATGTGACATATTCTGTTAAAAGGCATCAATTATTTGAAAAACTCAAAAAGGGCTGGGCATGTAGCTCATTGGTAGAGTGCTTGCCTAGCATATGTGAGAACCTGGGTTCAATCTCCAATACTACAAAGGAAAATATAAACAAAACAAAAACAAAGTGGTAAAGAAAATTCATAATAGAAAAAATGGTTGCTGACAATGAGTCGTCTTTAGGAGTTTATCATAAAGAGTCTCAGATATCTGTAGTTCACCAATTAAATAAATATATATATTGTTTCCTTTCCTGTGAAGTGTAGGACAAAATGTTTGATGATGGAAATAAGGTTCAGTTTAAAAGCATTTATTTGTGACTGGGAATGTAGCTTAGTGGTAGAGAGCTTGCCTAGCATGTCTAGCATGCCTGTCGTGTGAAGTTCAATCCCTAGGACTGGGGGTGGGAGAGAAATAAATCAAAAGCATTTATCTGGCACCTTTTATCTTGTGTATTTTAAGAGATTGCTGCTTTTATAAGACTCATTTTTTACCCATCAGTGTAGCCCAGAGCTTTTATTCAGTGCAAGAGCCATGAAAGAAGAATGTAAATATAATATTGCTATACATGTTTATATCAAAGAATATAAGCCAACATTTGTAAATTTTAAATATAATTTTAGTTTACCCATACCAACCTTATTTTCCAGTTAAAATCAATTAGCCTCCCCCCCTTTCTCTCTTTGTGGTATTGGGGGTCAAATGGGGCACCTCTCAGCTGCATCCCTAGCCTTTTTTTATTTTTTATTGAAACAGGGTCTCAAGGATGAGGGCTGGCCTTGCATACTCATCCTTATGTCTCATCCTCCTAAGTACTGTGGTTACAGACATGCACTTCCTGCCCATATTCATAGGATCTCTTTTTGTAATTCTTCCATGTGTGGTATGTGAATTAGTATGTTTTATGACTAATAGAGTTTGACCATTTTCCCCTTTTTATTCTGCTCATAGTTTCCTTCCTTGAATGATGCCACTATTGCCAAATTAGGAAAAAGTTATTTATGACTTCTGTTGTTGTGCTTTGAAAGTAAATTTTGTCTGTTGGACTGCATGCTCTAGAGGCAGCCATGCTTGGAGTAGGTCCCAGGGGGTGTGGCCTCTGAAGGCAGGGCATGGCTGGAGGTTTGTCCCTGAAAGTGTGGCTTCGGGGACTGTATATGCCTCTTGTCCCCTCAGCTTCTCGTCATTATGGGAACCTACAACCCTTGCACTTGCTTTGAAGCCAGTCTGGTCTAGTATGAAATCTCCAGAATCATGAACAAATAAGTCTTCTTTCCTCTAAGGTATGGTTGTCAGGTATTTTGGGTCACAGGTTTAAGAATGCTGAGACGTCTTTTTTCTAATAGTACTTTTGTATATCTGCATGTAAGTTATAGTTAAGGAAAAGTATGTATTGGCATTTTGACAAATTTTTATTTTCTTAGTCTGGCAGGATACAACATATTGTGTTATTACATCTGTCTGAGACTATTGCAATCTTTTTGTAACTGTAAGTCCTGGGTTTGAATTTGCCTTTGAGGCATACAAAGTGGAACAGTTTACATGAATTACATAAAATTATAATTTGAAAGGAGTATAAGTATCAGCATGGTGAGCTGGGCCAGAATTTTTTTCTTCTACCCAGTTATAATAATATATAAGCCAGCGTGGTGGTGAACACCTGTAATCCCAGTACTTGGGAGACAGGAAGATCACAGATTTAAGGCCAACCTCAGCAACTTACTGAGAGCCTTAGCAACTTCATGAAATCTTATTTCAAAATAAAAGATAAAAAGGGATGAACCAGGCATGGTGGAGCATGTCTGTAATCCCAGTACTTGGGAGGCTGAGATAGGAGGATGATCACAGGTCCAAAACCAACCTCAGCAACTTAGTGAGGCTCTCACCAACTTAGCGAGACACTGTTTCCAAATAAAAATAAAACAGGACTGGGGGTGTAGCTCTGAGGTAGAATGTCTCTGGATTCAGTCTCCAATATCACATATACATACATACACATAAATACACAAATATATATGTTATATATAAGAGACACACACATACACACACACACAGATGAATTTCCATTTGTGGTTGTATATCCATTTTTTTTATGGTAAACACATGATTTCTTTAATTGAAAACATTTTTTTTCTAGAAATTTATGCTATTTTGATATAAAATATTTATTTCATTATGTTTAGTTGGATTAATAATTGGATATTTCATGATCTCTGCTTACCTCACTAAGATTTACTCTCTATACTTTCTAATTTGGATCTTAGACTTCAGCCTTTAGGCTGAACAATCCACAGTTCTCAAAAAGCACTGTGCTTCATACTTCTATGCCCTTCCTTGCACATTTTACTATTATATTGATGCAGCTTCACACACATCTTTCCAAATCATTTTTAATGTTACTGGTTCATGAAGACTTAGCCCAAGCATGTTCTCTTCTGAGAATATTTTCTTGATGCCATTTGTCTAGAGTAGATACTATTTCTGTGTGTTCTGTCAGTACCTATGGTACTCCTATCTTTATACTGGCATAGTGTGTTAACTTTTTATACAGTTGTTTGTTGAGCTAAATCTTGAGGGAACCATATTTTATTTATCTTTGTATTTAATAAAATGCTCAATAAATAAATTAATTGAATGAGTTTAATTGATTTGGGGACTCTTTGTATCTGACTATAAATTATTACTGTAGTCCCAACTGATGACTGTCATATTAGACATTCTGACTTATGCCTTTTGTATATTTGATCATACATATTACTTAGTTCAATAACTTGGACATAATTAATGTTACATGAATAAATTGGAAGTTAGAACTATTTGAATCACACAATTGACATATGTATCTATAGATTTAGTCACCTTATGATTAAAATTTAATATTCTTAGATGCCAGTTTTGTTTTTTTTTTCTTTTTTTTTTTTTAAGATTGTTGATCTGAGCTGGCATAGTGGTGCACATCTGTAATCTCAGTACTTGGGAGACTGAGACAGGAAGATCGCAGGTTCAGGGCTGGCCTCAGCAACTTATCAAGGCCCTGCACAACTTAGTGAGACCTTGTTTCAAAAAATAAAAATAAAATAGGGCTAGGGGCATAGCTCCTAGGTTCAATCTCCAGAAACACACACAACTATGTTGATCTGCCTTTTATTTCCTTGGTCAAAGTACTCCTTTGTGTCCCGTTGCCTTATAAATTTTTTGTTATCTAGCCAAAGAATTCTTATTAATAATTATACAGTAGTTTTTTTTCAGGAATTTTGAATTCTCTTATTGTGAGAGGTATTAGAAGCAATATTTTTGTAGGCCATGTCACTGTGATAGTTATCACTGTGATGTAAGAATATACACTACCATTTAACAGGTAGAACTAGTAAGCTTTATTAAAATGCCTTATAGATTCTAGGTGGCATAAGTGATATTATTTTATTTTATTTTATTTTTTAATTTTTTAGCATGGAATTTTATACATTTCTTGGGTACAACAGGGTTAATTACACATTTTTGTTGGGTACAAACTAGTACAGGTAAAGACATCCATGCACATATTTCTCATTAACCCTTCCCCAATTCCCACCCACCCTCCCCCTATCTCCTGGTCAGTTTAGTGATTGACTTTG
>PVLC010019631.1:0-12738 GCA_004027655.1 Graphiurus murinus
AAAAAAAAAAAAAAAAAAAAAAAAAAAATGCAAAAGGAGTGGCATTATATGACCAAAGGTGGTTAATGGAAGGTGGTTTAATGGGAGGATATCTATCAATGTAACTCCTTACATCAATAAAGGAGAAAAATTATTGAAAATATGAATTAATATCACAGTTTGATATAGTTTAACAGTCATTTTTAATTATAAAAATTCTAAGAAAAATACCGATGGGGGGGGGAAACAATGTACAACACAGACTATTTGTAAAAAATCAAGTTGGTTTATTTTCCTAAGTAGTAAAATGTTGCAATCATCTTAATTAAAATTAGCAACTTAGCAAGTATCTTCCTTATTATTTAATATTGCCTCTCCAATTCTTTTGGGAAAAAATTAGCTGGCAGGGACATTGGAAAAGAAAATATAAAACTATGTATTTTCTATTGGTAATAAAAATGCATGCCCAAGAAACCCATACAAAATTTAAAATTTCAAAATAACGTGAACACACACACACACAAACACCTTTAGAGTTAACAAAATTTGCAAAGTACCTAAATATCAATATCATTTCTCTGCTTAAGTACCTACAGAGACAAATTGAGAAAAAGATAGAAATCTAATAAATGTGCAAGGATATGAATAGGCATTTTTTAAGTAAATGCATTTTTTCAAAAACATATTCTTTTTTTTTAGTGGTGTTGGAGATTAAACTCAAGGACATTCTACTTCTGAGCTACACCTCCAGCCCTATTTTTATTTTTTATTTAGAAACAGGGTCTCACTAAGTAGCCGAGAGTCTCCCTAAGTTGCAGAGGCTGACTGTGAGCCTGCAATCCTCCTGTCTCATCCTCTGGAGTACTGGGATTACAAACATGTGCCACCATACCCACCTAAAACATATTCTTTAAACACAGCCAAACTTTCAACCATCAAATTTACTTGTAGTCAGGAAAATACAAATTAAAGTAAAAATGAAATTTTACCTTACACCTAACAAAGCAAAAATTAAAAATCATATATAATTCTTATTGCTGCAAAGACATAGAAAAGGGATATTCATAGAGACTCCTAAGCATAAATGTTACATGTTATAGTCCTTTTGGAAAGTAATATGGTAACTTCTATGAAAATTTGAAAAATAAAATAGTCTTTGACCCTGTCATCTCTACTTCATGGAATCCATCCCACAGAAAAAAGACCACCAACAAGTGAAGACATTTGTATAATAATGTTTGTTGAAAAATTATTCACAGCAGAAAAATGGAAAAAACTAGTTAAATAAATTATGAGTCATTCAAAATACAGAATATTAAGTAGTCATTAAAAGGAATAAATATGAACTACGACATATCAATTAATTTGTGAGAATTTCCATGAAATCCTGCTTCACTTTTCTATATGTATACATAGGTCTGTGTTCGATTGTATGAAAATAAATAAAAATAGAGGATGCATTAACATAGGTCACTAGACTGGAGAAGGAAGGAGGAGAAAAATGGAATATGGAACCCAGCAAAAAGAAAGAAGAAAATAAGATTTTACTTTCAGAATGTGAAATATGACCAAATTATATATTATGTAAAGTTATAGACTTGTATGTGTATACAAAAAAAATTTTAAATAGGAGGAGGTAAACACCAGCTATTGGTTTATGATTGATAAAACATGCAACTGCATGCAGACCCGGGGGAAAGGCGACGTCATAAAGCACCACCGTTCAGTCACTACGGCAACTTGCAAAGTATTTTTGCAGAGCTGTTCTCATGGTTCCCACATGTCCAATCAAAACAAATATGCTAAACACTAAAATTTAAAGAGAATTGGTCATTTTATGTGTTGTATTAACACATTTAATAGTGTCATTGCCTATAATGTGAAATTTATGTTAAATCCACATAATATTATACAGTCAAGGCCATCTAATAGTATAGAAAAAATTTTGATACTGTAGTACAAAGCAATGACAGAGATTATAGTCAAATGTAATATGCCCCTTTCAAATACATAAACACATGTATGTGTGTATACCTATGTATATATACAGATATATACACAGATGTATACATTATACCCTATAGCATATATTTGTATATACTATCGCCTTTAAAAAACCCACATTATTTACATGAGTTAATTTTCATAATGGTATTGAGTTAGCTGTGTTGTTCTCTTTAGAAGGTAATAATATGTAGAGAAATAATATGAAGTGTTTTCCACTATAAATTTTGCCTTTATTCCTCCATTCAATTTCATACATTAAAAAAATTCGCAATGATAGCCGGGCGTGGTGGCGCACGCTTGTAATCCCAACATTCGGGAGGCTGAGACCGGAGGATCCAGGTTCGCGGCCAGCCTCAGCTACCTAGTGAGGCACTCCACAACTTAGTGAGACCCTGTTTCAAAATAAAGAATAAAAATAGGGCTGGGGGAGTAGCTTGGAGGTAGAATGCCCCTGAGTTCAATCCCCAGTACCGCAAAAAAAAAATAAAATAAAATAAATTTGCAATGAATTTTGTTGAAAAGGAAAACTCTAAAAGTGGTAAAAGATGGAGTTTTGGGGAAAAAAGTATATTTTTTCTATCTTATTTGATGAATCAAGTTTCATAAGCAGTATATATCTGAAGTCCCAAAGCAACAAGGTCTCACAGCATTGTAAGCCTTCAGTAAATTTAGAAATAATTGATACTAGATTTTTTATTATTATTGGTGCATTGTAATCATACATCTTTGTTAGGTACAAGCTGGTAAAGGCATACATGCACACATCTCTCATTTAACCCTTCCCCAATTCCCAACCTATTCCCTCCCCCTCCCTCCTCATGTTCAGTTTAGTGATTGACTTTGATATGTTTGTGCAAGTACATCATGTGCATTAGGGTGTCCTCCCCACACCACCTACAGTTAAGTCAACTTTGCTCATCTAAGGTTTCTCCTTTGTTTAGAGTCCCTCTTATGACCCACTTTCTCCCTAGCTTCCGCATATTAGGGAGAGCATACTATATTTTACTTTTTGTGACTGACTAATCTCACTTAACATAATGTTGCTACTAGATTTTAAAGTATCTTGAAAACTATTTCTCATCAGAGATCTCATTTCTAGCCAACCAAATCTGGTGTTCCCTCTAAAAGTCTCTGCCTCATTCTTCATATGTTATTTCTTTCTCTGAGAAGCCTTTCCTGACTCCATCCAGCAGAGGATTTTTTTGCTCTTACCTTCTATCTTCACTTACCACTGGTACTATAATAGGTGTGTGGATAGTCTTCTCCCTGCTTGGCTGTGAACTCCAAGGCCAAGGCCTGGTCATTTCTGTACCTTTGGCGCCTGACTGTACACGTGCCTAGCAACTGCCTACTTGGGGATCACTTATTTTCCATTTCTGTGTTATTGATCATCTTATTGCATTCTTTAATACCATCACCCTTTTCACTAATCTGTATTTCCTGCAAAACTGACTGAATTTCCCTCTGGTGATTTCTTATCTCTAAGTCTATTTATGCCCAGCATAGAGATTTATCTCCTTTTCATGTCCACACATTGCTTCAAATTGCTCTCTAATTATTCCATATGCACACACTTTGTATCCAAAGCAGGATCCCAACAGAAACCATGGGGACAATTATTTAAACTTCCAAATATTTTAGTACCAAGTATAAGTAATATAACCATCAGCACTGGTTCAATTAAGGAACACATCTTTTTTTCTCTAGATTTTTATTGTATTGTCCAATATGCTATGAAATTTATAATTCCCAATTTGAATTTAATGGATGGATTGGGGAACATACACACACAAAAACAGTGACCTCAGAATGCTTCTGGGATCACACAATGGCCTAAGTAGACCCTAGGGAGTGTCCCTGCAGTACCCTGCTACTAGAGATAGCTCTTGACGCTAATTGCCACATTCATATATCTCTGTGTCCAAAGATCCCTTAGAAATAAAATAAGATGATCAGAAGTGGAAATAATATATGATTTTAAAATAATAATAACGCAGGAGAGATATGAATAAAGGTACATAATCTAAGGAATGATTCTTGTGTAGTCCTCAACAGAAAATCCTTTGAGAGTTAGTTGCAAATTCCCTGGGAATAGAAGGGGAGGGGCATGACTTAAGAAGCAAATGGTAGAAACCTAACATATACATATATATATATGCATATATATTCATAATTAATTAAAATGTTATAATAAAGTCACCAGAAACAAACCGAAGAATAAAGAGGGCATTAAAGTATTTTGAAGTTTGGTGCAGGGCATTTTATAGACACTTGGCCCTTGTGACTCTTTATCACAAAATCTTACCCATTCTTCAAAGCTAGTCAGGACTTGGTCAAAAGGACAATGAAAAATCTAAGCTAGGGCCGGGCGTGGTGGCTCACGCTTGTAATCCCAGCTTTTGGGAGGCTGAGACCGGAGGATCCGGGTTCGCGGCCAGCCTCAGCTACCTAGTGAGGCACTCCGCAACTTAGTTGAGACCCAGTTTCAAAATAAAGAATAAAAAAATAGGACTGGGGGTATAGCTCAGAGGTAGAATGCCCCTGAGTTCAACCCCCAGTATCGCAAAAAAAAAAAAAAAAAAAAAAAAAGGAAAGAAAAATCTAAGCTAATTTTTATATAGATATTTTCATTTTTTTTTAAAAAAAAGCAGAGTCCAGTATTACAATAAATGCATAGCACACATGAATAAAGGGAAGGTCCAAATGGCTACTAGGTTGACACCCCCAACCCTGAACATATGGCATTGACATCAAGAACTCACAACCACTTGGGCCAAGACCTAAGACCAGCTGTAATGTGAATCTGCTAAAGAAGTCGAGAAAATTCCTGTTTTATATTAAACTTTAGTTTCTTTCCAGACCTATTATTTTAACAGATACCCATTATGCGTACTTCACTTCATTATCATTTTTTTTCCTGTACCAGGTTAGTTCAAAGTGTAGTACCAAAACTTTATAGAAAAGAGAGACATAAAGAGTAAGATCCATATCTCTAATTATCCCAGTAAAAGAGCACTTTTCCATATGCTGATGTTCAATTGAGTCAGTGCCCCAGAGAATTCTGACATATCTAGATGGATAGAAATACTCTAAAATCCATCATTGAAAATACAGATGCCCTGAAAAATGTATAATTCTGGATGAATAGTAACAGATATTAATCTTATTAATTTCATCTAATTGAGTACAGATGTGGAAAAATCGAGAGCTGGCAAGTTTCTAATATTTTCCAGTGCTCTTTGGAGGAACTGAGTGATTTTTATTCACAATAATGGGCTGGCTATATGTGTACAGCAGAATCAGCATTTATCACATTTTTATACAAAGGTTTAAAAATTAATATTAAGGTTTAAAAATTGAAAAAGCATTGTGGCCAAAGCAAATATTTCTCATTCGAGGAGAGAAAGGAGTCATGGGTTATGCAAATCAGTGGCCCAAAGATTCCAAACTTACCAGATACCAACCAGGCTTCCACTTCTCTGTGGTGGAAAACCTTGCAGCCCTCTGTGACTCCAACCAGAGGCTGGTAGTCATTTCTCATTCTGACTTTCCCTAGGAGACAACTCAACCTTTCTTATTCAATTGCAAACATTAATTTGGAGATATTGTAATGATACAGTGAGTCATTGTCCTCCCAGACACCTTACTCTTGGAAAGGCAACAGCATGTAGGGACTTTGTAGTCAGAGGACCAAGGTCACATTCCGGTCCCACCACTTGACTTCAGTTCACCCTTCGTGTCCTTCTTAAGAGAAAATGAAATAATAAATTTCAAACTGGACTATTGCAAAATGCCTAACCTCATGCCTGACGCACAAGGCACTCAAAAAATGGTAGCTGATAAAATTATATTTTGGGTGTGGTATTGAATGGAAAATAAGGGATCCTTTGGCCTGAGTAATCTTGTAAGTTGTCTTTTATCCACTTGTGCCAGGTCAAACACAATGGCTTAATAAAGGCTGGCTTGAGATAAGGTTTTTTCCTGGTCTATTTCAGGTATCCTGGCTGCTTGCCTTCTTCCAATATAATCATATTCTGTTCTTTCCATCTTGACTCTGCTCGAAGGGTGTCTTATCAATGAGCCTTTTCATCACCACCTTAGAAAAACATCCTCTTTATCCTGCTGCACATTCCCACATAGTACTTAGCATCACCTGTGGATGCTTCTATTTCCTTGAGTATTTGCTGACTGCCTATCTCCTACCACTAGAAAGCAAGCTCCCCAAGGACAGGGGCCTAGTTTTGTTCATAGCTCCATCTCTTCGAACACTGCCCAGCACAGGTTAAATGTGCAATAAATATTTATTGAATAAATAATTTTTCTCCAAAGAATAAGCTGCTTCTTACCCCAGGTGATGATCTGGAAACCTTTTCCAAATCCCTTGGTGGGTTGCCTTCAAGGAGGGGGGACCCTCTGTGTCGACCTTCAGTCTAAAAATGTCAAGGGAGAATGTGAGGAGTATTTGTCCTTCTGATCTGACAGTGAGCTGTCTATATCACATTGTCACTAATAATTCTTTTATTTGTTTGAGAAAGCACTAGCACTCTTGATTTCAAGTTCTTAGGAAAAAGCACCATATCTATATAATTTTCTACCACAAATATCTTTTAGGTTCTTAGTAAATGCTGAGAAGTGATGGTTTTTGCTATGTGGAAACGATGTAGCCCTTGTAATTTGGGTCCCAAAAACTACTTCTACATTCTAGAAGTGCTATACAACAGGTTGAGAGATATATTCTATGTCTTCCAGAGATTCACATTCTTAAAAAAAAGAAGAAGCCAGGCATGGTAGCACACGATTGTAATGCAAGTACTTGGGAGGCTGAGACTGGAGGATCCAGGTTCATGGCCAGCCTCAGCTACTTAGTGAGGCCCTCCGCAACTTAGTGAGACTCTGCTTCAAAATAAAGAATAAAAAAATAGGACTGAGGGTATAGCTCGGAGGTAGAATGCCCCTGAGTTCAATCCCCAGTACCGCAAAAAAAAAAAAAAAAAAAAATAGAGCATGCAGACATGACTAAAATTTTAAGCAGGATTAAAAATAAGTTTTTATTTTTTATTGCTATTACTTAAAATATTATAAAACTTGTTATGGTGACAATAAAAACAATAAATAATAGCAGGATAATTTTTTAAAAGCAGAATTTTACCTGAATTATCTAGAATGGCTGCCTCAAATTGCTACTTTCTCATGTATCATTAAATAATGAACTTAAAAATATTGATAGCCATCAAAATACACACATTCAATGGAATTATCTTCAACAGACACATATTTCCCTAGCAAACAGTACAGTAATTGGAGTTAAAATATGTGAACTGTATTTATAACACTCACAAATTGTATACCACTTAAAATTGACTTTATTGGATTACAATTAAGAGACTATTGACCTGGATGTTGAGTGCACTTGGTTTTAACTTTAAACAATCAACTCTAGGTCAATTGCTTCTTCAAGTCAATATCTATATTTTAATGGATAATTAAAGATTTAAAAATCACATACTCATAAGCTGATTAATTGTGATTGGCACAGTCCCTGCTGCTAAAGTCTGGATCAATGGCAAATTTACTCATATTACAAAATTTGCTCATGCAGCAGATTCCCTTTGTTAAGTACTATCCTCAGAAAAAAAAAATCCCCAATCAACCTACAGCAAAAGGCCCTTCCTTGTTCAAAACAAGCAGACCTTTAAATGTCTCTTTACAGAGTAAACTGCATGAAACTGCAGGACTCATTGACTAACCCTAAATTGTTCTAAATTTTAGCAGTAATATTCTTTCCTCTGCAGTTTCTTAAGGAACTGATCACCAAATAGTCCAGAGAGGGGAAAAAAAGAAAAATGTAAAAGAATCCCATGTTTTATGTTATTAAATAGCAAAATTGCAACCACAATTATAGCTATAGAACATTATTGATATGTAGTACGTACGCTCATAAGCTACACAATCATTTCTAATGAGAAATGTACTATTGAATAGTTATAAAGATATATTTTCAATTTCGTTTTCAATCTATGCTCATTAGCAATAGTGAAGGCTAAAACTCATTTAAGTAGAAATGAATTTCAATATCCAGGATGAATGAATCAATTTATACTGCAGGTAAAATTCCACGAGATAAACACATATTTATTCTAAGTAAGAAGAAAGCTACATATTACACTGTCTGGGTAGGAATACCTGAAATTTATGCTTTTGAATGCCTTAATTCTTTTTTTTATTTACCAAAAAAAAAAAAAAAAGTCACACACCCAAAATGCTATTTTAAAATCAAAGAAATCTGTTCTGAATCTCATTTTACTATTTAATAGAGCAGCTGAAAAATGACTTAAAGATGTGGCCATATGGTGTGAAAATCCAGAGTCAAGGAAAGAATGAGATACTGTAAACACGTAAAAAGCAATAAAAGGAGACAACTTGGAGCTCAGTTAATGAAAAGCTGATGATGGAGACTGTCTTTTATTGATTACATTTGAGGACACTGACTCACTGGTGTTTTCTAAAACATGAATTCTGCATCTCAAGTGTTGGATTCAGCTAAGTCTCCTTCCCTCAGCCCGAAATTGTTTGCACAGAAAGACTCCATAGAATAAATTACCAAGGCTTCCAGCACAGCTCAATTAACTGAATGAAGCAGGGAGAGAAAAGCTCCAATCTGGTAGCCACAGAACCTGGCATAATTTTTGCTTAAAGAGTTTACAAGTGGATCATGGGGCATTTAAGAGACAGCCTGAATTTTAGAGTAAAGATAATGGGAAAAGGCATGAGGAGCTCAAACGAACACTTTCCCCCACTGACGGACGTCTCCATAGGAGATCAGGTGTTTGCATACTGTCATTTTATGTCTGTCTTTAAGGAGGATGCTGATGTCTCCACTCCCTTTCTTCCCCTGGCCTCACATATAAAATTAGCTAATCTTTTCATTCCCTAGAAGTTCTAAACGGTTCTTTCCTTTAACTGTACCTCAGAAACATAACTCAACTTCATATAACAAAACCTCAAGTCAGTTGATAAACAATTAATTTATCCACACCTAGAGAGTTGTCCAGCTCGGACTCAACACCCAGGCTTTGAACTCAGTTATCTGTACAGTAATTTGTTCAACAAAGATTTTCTAAGGCCATGGACTGGAGTCACCAAATTTAATAAAACAGCCTCTGTTTTAAAAAAACTCACAGTGTGGTGGGGAAAACACCCTTGTGAACAAAATGTATAATAAGTGAGCTAAAAGCTAGGTATGGTGGCACACGCCTATAATGGTGGCACACGCCTATAATCCCAGTACTTGGGAGGTTGAGACAGGAGGATTGCAGGTTTGAGGACAGCCTTAGCAGTGAAGTGAGACTCAGCAACCTAGTAAGACCCTGTTTCAAAATTAAAAAAAAAAAAAAACTTAAAGGGCTGGGGGGTGTGGCTCAGAAGTAGAATGCCTCTGGGTTCAATCCCCAGTACCATAAAAAATAAAGTAAATGAGCTAAATACCCCTGAACCAATGTACGAAAAGCATTCAGAGGATTCAGGGGAGTGCCCCAGGTTTTTCTGAGAGATGGTGTACCTATGTTCTCGGAGTAATTTTTGCTTTCCCAGGAAATGTGTGGATGTTTTAAAGGCACCTGGGGACTTCCCTTTCACTTCCTTGAAAGTTCAGTGTGACCCTTTCCGCCAGCCCTTCCTCTTAACTGCAGCATGGGAGGGACAGAGGCGGAATCAGAGGAAGACTTCTCTGAGAGAGACTTCCAGAGCGGGGAACTTTCTCTCTGTCCCTTGGTTCTCTCAAACCACGTGGTGACAGGACAACAATAAAGGAGGAATAATGCTGACATTCTTAGGGTTGGCTTGCACATTAGCGACTGACTGTTGCCCTCAACTGTACATGATCCCACAGTCAAATCGTCAGTAGCTGTGGAAGCCGGGAAAACCACAACATAAATGCTGAAAGCCCCACATCCCACCAAGAGCATTTTCTTACAAATAGATGACATCCTCATCAGTAGCAAGCACTGAAAACACAAGGGATGACTGGAAGATAGGAGGCGTAGGCCCGCCCGGGAATCCTGTAGAAAGGAAAGAGATATTTGCAACAGCTGAGAGGAAATCCTGACACACGACCTCCCAAATCACTAGGCCTGCTTTTGGTCCAAGGTCCCCTCCTGCCTGATGAATTTGGCCTCATTCCAGCAGCAGTGCCCTCTTGCGCTACACCGAAAATAAAACAAAGGGCACCATTCATCATCTTTTTCAACAACTGGTTTCTTTTTTTAAGTTTGAAAGAAAAACTTGGCACTCATAAAGCAGAGTTTTTTATTTTTATATATTTTCTTCTTAGTGTCAAAATAAACTGGAGAAGAAAAAAAATAGCCCCATGGTAAGAAAAGGAAAATACACAAAATGCTTCAGAGCCCAGTCGGCCACACACTGCCACTCGACGAACACCAAACCATGGAATGCATCACACTGGAGTCCTCCCAGCCCAAAGTGCCGCCTGTCTTCTGCTTCTGTAAGATGTGGCTACTTAGGGAAATTCAAATAGGCTCCCAGTGTTAACTATGCTGAATATTTACTTTAATCAAAGTGACATTTCCCAGATGGTGTCATCCAGAAAACCTCATCTGAAATGAGTATAAGAGAATTCAGTTGTACATTCCAGAGAAAATTGAATACAGGTGTGCCCCATTTCAAGATGACTCGGTTTACGAAAACACAGAACCATGAAACAGATACATGTATGGCATGAAGGTCCCCTCCGCATGGGTGGCTGGTACTGGGACTCGGTACTCGCCAATTCATATAAAGGCAGGAATGTATAAATAACAACACCGCTGCATTATCAACTGCACACCTCTAACACTCTTGGGTGTTAGTTCTGAGCCTGATACTTTTTTCATATTTTATTTATGGGACTGGACATTGGACCCAGGAGCATCCCATCTCTGAGCTACATCCCCAGTCCTTTTTATTTTTTATTTTGAAACAGGGTCTCATTAAGTTGCTAAAGGTCTGCCTAAGTTGCTGAGGCTGGCCTGTAACCTGTGATCCTCCTGTCTCAGCCTCTCAAGTATGAGATTACAAACATGGGCCTGATACTTTTGTATTAACTATTCAAATGACAGTGGTTTATTACTCTATGTCATTTTAGAATATGGAGCTAATTCATACTTTCTTCTCGAATGGTTGATAGATACCTGTTTTTAATTGTTAATGTTTGAAATGCAACTTCCCAATATACAACTTCCCACCCGGATATACTTGTTCTTTGTAGTTCTACCAGAGATTTGTTTGCAAATAATAGGAATTCTGGTCAATTCTATTTCCTATGATTATCATGAAAAAGGAATAATCCAGTGTATTATTTTAATTGTATATACTACATCAACACATTCTTACTGCAGAGAGCTTCCTTTTTTTAGATGATGAAGATTATTAAGAACTGCATCTTTTGTTTATAAATTTATGCTTCTACCACTAGAAAGATTTTTCACAGACGAGTTCCTGGCTCCATATCTTTTTACTCTTGGTTCTCCTCCACTTCTTACATCCAGCACTAGAGGACACATTGATTTGGGATAACCCTATGCCTTGCTTTGTGCATCACAACACTGGGGTGAGCCATCACGGAGGGTGAGAGGAATATTTCTGGAAGCCATTCCTGTACTGGAAGATCTGGCAAGAACTTAATGACACATGGAAGTGACTATGAACCACATAAATATATCCCACGACATCCTAATTATCCTCAACTCAACTTTCTCCTTTATCTGGATCCAAAAATGTCCATAGCCACTCCCAGAACCAGCTACATAAATTGCGGGGCCCAGTACAAAATGAAAATGTAAGTTTCCTTTACAATTATTCAGAATTTCAGTA
Source organism: Graphiurus murinus (assembly GCA_004027655.1). Taxonomy (NCBI): domain Eukaryota; kingdom Metazoa; phylum Chordata; class Mammalia; order Rodentia; family Gliridae; genus Graphiurus; species Graphiurus murinus. The sequence goes on from PVLC010019631.1 coordinate 11,854, forward strand.
CAGCAATGGCAGAACTTCGAACTCAGCCTGGGACCAAGAGCTGTCATCCAGGCTGCAAGCCCATGAAGCTGACCCTGGCTACTCCAATACCACCTGTCAGGAGACACAACACAATGAAGTAGAGGTGAGAAGCAACAGGAGTTTCAACCAAGTGAGCCCCAAATACCTTTCTTTGGCAAAGTTTACAAAACCATGTAATTATGTGAGCCTATTGCTATAGCCTCCCAAGGTCTTCATGTGAGTCAGAGTACCTCCAGCCTAAGTATCGTTAGCATAATGATGAATCTGCTCCTGCAGAAATGCAGTAGGTGCTCAATAAATACTCGGTAATGAAGCTTTATCTGCAGAGACTTTATAGTCTAGCCAAACAAAAAAAGGTCAGTAAAACCCTGTCACCACTCAACATGTCAAAGTCAAATACTACAGTTGCATAAAATGTGGAAACAAAAATTCAAAGTAAAAAAAAAAAAAAAAATGACCAAGTGACTGCACAGTGAGTCAGCCAGGAGTTCTGCAGTGTTGGCCTTACCCAGTGGCAATTTTCCTCTGTCACTTATATATTGATGAGGCCACTCTGAGCCCTGTGGCTGACCTGGCTCTTTCAGGATAGTGAGAGTGACTCCAGGAACCTCCCAATTAGGGCAAGTTTATGGCTCAACTTGGGGAAATTCAGCTGGGAGAAACCTAGAGGTGTGGGATTCATCCCCCACTCCAGGGGGGGAGCAGTGCACCGAGCAGTGAAGAGTGCACAGGCCTGAGGGACAGGCAGTGGTGCTCCAGGGAGGAAGTTATCATTACCAGACTAGAAGCTGATGGGTCTACCAGGTACAGGAAAGAATAAATGGGCAACACGCGTTATGTGATAACTGTGTAAAAGACAGACCT